>VFFE01006752.1:198118-328968 GCA_008921705.1 Burhinus oedicnemus | reverse complement strand
ACCCTCCCCCCCCCCTCCCCCGTCTTTTTCAGGATAGTCACAGCATTTCAGATACTTACATAGCTGGAGCCTAGCAAGGTTTTGAGCACAACAGCTTCTAACTGCAATCCTCAAATACTTCCTTTATATTTTTAAATATGTATATAAATAAATAAATAAAAAGGAGTAGAAAGTTAAAAAGCCATTTTTAAAATCCTTCTCTTGGGAATATAATCCAGAGTGATAAAGAACGAGGCATTTATCTTCATTTGCAGGGAATGACATAACACAACTTACTCTGCCTTGCCACTTGTGAATTGTCAGCACCCCAAATGTATGAAAATCAACACTGCTATTGTACTCATCAGCACCTCTTTCTTTCTCTCTCTCCTTATATATATATTTTTATTTTTTTTTACCTTTTCTTCATCTTCTAAAAGGCACAAACAACCTGTCAGATATATTCAAGCATATGCAAAATTCTAACTAGACAGACAAAAATAATCTTTGTTCTTTTCCCCCATGTGCTCTGTGGGAGTTTTGTCTTGTTTGTATGATTGATCAGTTCGTATTTTACTTACGCAAAACCATTTTTCAAAGACATACATGCAGTTTGAAAGCAGAAGAAAAATATTTGAGCCAGACCTTTTACTGGACAAAGCAGAGGCAATACAGAGCAGAACTGCAATGTTTAAAAAGACTGTAAAATATCCCACCAAATAACATTAGAATTCTTCTGAGAAATAATGGGGGTTTTTCTTCCCAGTACCGTAGTACCCAGGGTTGTAAGCTAACATAAATTTCCCAGGAAAAAAAATAAAATAAAAACACAAGATTTCTAATAGCCATTCTGTTGTCTCAGATAAATTAAGTCTTTTTTTGGGATCAAATGACAAATGCAACATCAGAAAACTGGCAGAATAAGTTAAAGCCAGCAATGAATGCATCAGTCACCTTCAGAAAAGGTCACGTTTCTTTTGATCATTCTTCGGTATGCTGTAATAATAGAGGCATACCAGAACTTCCCATGTATTCGCCTTCACATTTTCTCTTTCCATATGACCTTACAAAGATATCTTCTATGCATTCTTATTTTGCTATCAGAGTATAGCAATGCTCTTTTTTTGGCAGCAATGAAGGTGAAAGATAGTCATGCAACTGTACTACCTAGAGGATAGTTCTTTGCTTTCACCCTTGGCAACCTTTAAAATCATTTTCTAATTCTCAAGACTGCTTCTTGTAACTTGCCCCTTAACTTCCTTTTCTTTTTTTTTTTTTTTTTTTGATGCTGTTTTATAACTTGCATTCCTTGTACGTATCAAGCTTCCATGTCAATGGGAGACTGAGGCATGTACAGCATGCAGAATTAAATTCATCATCCATAAACCACTTCTAATCCATAGCAATTCTTCAGAGTTCTTTACCACAAGTGTACTGTACAGACTATGCATTTCCTCAACAGAATTTAATTTTGCAAAACACTCATCTGAAACAATCACTTGTATTTTCTTCATTTGAATTGGGTGAAACTTTATAAAAATTTTACAGTTGGAGGGTTAAAATCCATGAAAGTGAAAGATATCACTACAACATTGCAAACATTTTTGTACAGATTCCCAAAGCTAAAATTGTACTTCATCCTCAACATAACATTTTTTCCTTGTGAGAATGCATGTATTCGGCTAATCATAGTCGTCACTGCATACTGCTTCACTGCTGAATGACGGGGTAAAGAATCTTTCATTCCTAAAATAGCTATGATTTTATAAGTGTGCTCATCAGCTAGTTTAGACAGTGTAATTTAACTGAAGTCAATCACTGAGTAAGTATTAAGAAACAAATTTGAAAAAGCAGTTTACTGCATTGTTGCTACACACTGTCTCACGGGCTTCTGCCTTAAAAGTATTTGTTGCTTTTGCAATATGTAACTTGCTTATTTTTCTGGACAGGAATTTTTAGAATCCTCTACAAATAACTCACAGTATCAATAGTAATCAACGCAGCAGGAGTCACCATCTATAACATTCCTGTCTTTTTGTCTGAATGATACTGGTGTTCACCTAGAAGCTTAAAGGAGAATCTCATAATTTCTGGAAAAAAGTAGGCTTTTCCAGATATTCACCCCTTACTCTCTGACACTCTGGGTGACCTTAGGCATTTCAGTTGACCTCTGTAAACCTCAGTCAGCTCAGCTAGAAGACAGAATCCCTTAGAAAAGCAGATGTTGCATTAGTGCCGAGTTTTCTTGGATAAATGCATTTAAAATTAAAAGAAAGCTATGACTGTTCAATGACCTTTCAGTACACTTAATGTCAAGAGCCTTTCTTTTGGAGACTAAGTGTCTATCTGGAATTGCTAATGCAATTTAAAAAAGGAAAAAGAAAAAAAAAAGCAAATTGCAACAGCTCACATACAAATGCAGATATAGGGATTGCATTTTCATTCCTACCATATGCTTTGGCTGTATTGCAGCTTTTCTCTTGGTCTATTTCAACATAATTCATTTATAATATTGTAACGTCTTATATTCATGCAGCTTTTCATTTTACATTCTATATTTACGCTGGATCTTTCATGCTGAAACATCTCAAAATACATCCAAACTTGAACTCATACACAGACAATACACATTAGACCAAAATCTGTAACGCCATCATGACTATAGTCAAAAAACAAATTGACAGAAAGCTAAGAATGTTGGGTACATGCAAAAAGAAATACATCTTTATGTAATGAGGATACAATCTCCCATAATATCCCTAGGCCCCACCATCTCAGCATGGATGTTTGCGCTTGTCAGGTACCAATTCCACAAGCTGTGCTCAGCAGCTGGGAACCACAAGCGGAGCAAGCAGAGCAGGGCTTGGTGGCTTGAACGACTGACAGCCCCAGGGCTGGGGAGAACTCTGGCAGTGGCTGAAGCAGTCCCTGAAGTGGGCAGGAGTAGGTGTTCATCAGCTCCTCCGTCAATGACTCAGCACATACACACATACATATTTCAGTACGGTTCCAGCGTTATCTCTTCTGGACTTTAAATCACTGCCTGCTCTTCTCATGGTTTTATTCCCCTGCTTTTGTGTTTTACGGCAAGAGAGTACAATGTTCACCAATTGTTTTTCAAGTCCAGCAAATAAGGATATTTTATTCATCTAGTATGTGAAATCAGTTACCAAACAGTTATTTTCTAATCAGATCCACACATGTCTTCATTTATATGAAACTGCTTTTAGTGCAACTCCCCAGGAAGTATTGTCTTAAGCCAGGTTAAATTCTGCTTACTATTATATCCTCTTTTACTCAAGTGCCACTACCTGTAAGGCAAAAATGCAGCACTATTTAACACAGTAAAGTTGTTCCAGGATTTTTCTGATCACCAGTGCTCTGATAAGCATGAGGGGAAAACACAAGGAAAAAGTAAACAGAAGTTTACAGATTACCACATCCAAAACCAAAACCCCTAAGACTGTATCGCTTCTAAGCTCTTACTAAAGTTCTGTGTGCTGTAGAATGTTACTGTAAATGTGCTGGTACGTCAGCTTTAGAGGGGAGCGAGTTGCTGTTTAACAATGCATTACACCCATAAATTCCAGGAAAAGGTGAGAAAGGAGCTGTTTTGGTCCTTGACTGACTTGATCCTCATCCCCACGCAATGCCGTCTGTCAGAAGCAACTGGCTGCAGCAGACTGATGTGGTCGAAAGCCTGTGCAGAAAGTGTATCTCTACATATTCAATGAGCTATTGTAGAGGCAGGGAGGGAGGAAATCTGAACAGACCAACGGTGCCTGGCATCTTCCCAGCTGGCCACTGCCCACTTCCTTAAGGAGGAGGAGAGCACATGCTCCAGCTTTGAAGAAGGCTTCCTTTAGTTCTCTGGACCTCCCAGCTCACAGCCCAGTCACCTATCAAAGTCAATTAAAAGCAAAGCAATAACAAAAAGTGTTATTGTCTTTTTTTTTTTTTTTTTTACTAATAGATATCCATACACTCTCACTACTGCAGACAAAAATTTTTTTTATTTCCTGGGCTGTGTTTAACTGCACAATTCCCTAATGAGACTGAGAAAGAAATCTTGGGAAGGCTCAGGAGGTTATATAATGAGGACAAAAGGTCACCACCCAAGCACACGTTAAGAATCTAAAGTTTGGTTCAATCTTTAATATATTAATATATTGCACAGTATTTTAATACCTAATTATCCTTACAGTATAATACTAGTATATTGAAAAATATGCTGTTGAGAATAACAAAGGAGCATAGTAGAGCCTCAACCGTAGTTCTGAATTTCCTCATGAACAGACTCATTTTCAGTGTTTGATGACCTCCTGGCGCACAGCGAGTATCACCATAAATGAACAAAAATAGTAATTATTTATTAAAAAAGAGGGATAATATGTAGGAGTTTTACTGTTACAATGTTACTATTAAACAAACACAATTGCTGTAGTTTTAATGCACGCTCTTATCTTCTGTTGGCTTGAATACTATGTGTAAAAATGAAATTGTATGGCCTTTCTAATAAATAGAATTCAAGCACTGTTTATGCTTTGCAGCCTTGCAAAGAGTAGCTGACTGACTCCTAAACATTGTGAAGAATTTTGAATCATCCTCTGGAAACTATTAACTGAATTCCCTTAGATATTTTGGGAGTCTCTGTTCTACATTCAAATACCGGAGTTGATATCCAAAGATTGTCTATAAGCATCCACCCACTCAGACCAAAACAACTTACAAAAATAATCTCAAAGACCATATTCAAAAATCTTGTTAAAGTTGAGGTACCACTTTCCCCATCATCCCCAAATCCCTTTCTCTTATCATAGAAGGCAATCAGGTTGGTTAAACATCCAAACACTTTCCCCATCACATGCCCAGAAATATCTTCCAGGAGCACCTGCTCCATGATTTTCCCAGGGTCCAAAGTGAAGTCAGCTGGCCTGTGCTTCCCCATGTAGACCTCCTGGCCATTTTTGAAGATGGCTACAACATTTGCCTTTCTCCAGTTATCAAGAACGTCCCCCAGTTTCCATGATCTTCCAAAGGTGATGGCTTCTATAGGACATCAGCCAGCTCTCTGAGCACCTTGGATGCTGCCCATCTGCTTCCATGACACTGAATGGGTCGAGTTCCCTCAAGTAATCCCCATCTCAATCTTCATCCAGTGCTGGCAACTGTCCTTGAACCCTGTCTCTAAACAGGTCCTAGAAGCTTGGGAGACCTTGTCAAAGAAGACTGAGGCAAATAATGCAATGATTGATAATGAGATTAATCAACTGTAGAACCAAATTCAGCCCTGCACTGGGAGTGCTGTCATACCAGCAATACAATTATCACAGTGTAAGGGTGCATGTTAAGCTTAACGTATTTGTCATGCACAAAACATTTTTTTATGCTGTCTGTGTCTCACAACTTTATCATTTCCTCACACCAGAGGGATCAATCAATTTCATAAGCAATGTCTTCCAGGCTGGTTTTGAGATTAAATGGTAGGATATCATTCCCAACACCTTAATCCTCACATGCTCATACACATTCAGCTGCAACAATTTTGACATGCAGGTCATAAGGTTGATTTGAGAATAACCAAAGCAGTTCATAAGGTTAATTTGATAACATCCAAACCTGTAATCTGCAATCAGCTGAAGTAAGGACCTCCGGCTGCACAGGTGGTACAAAGATACCCATGCTACCCGTAACAGCTGGGGAACAAAAAATCAACAACAATGTTGTAGTAAATTTGCAATGTGTACACAAACCCTTTGAAACAAGACACATAAACACCTCCTGTGAGAAACAAAAGCAGTCAAAAATGAAAATACAACAGTCTGCTGTGATCTACATCATTTAATGTCTCATATGCAATCACTCCTATGATTTTACATTAATCTCATTTCCCATGATAGGTTTATAATCTGCACTGCTGAATTCTGAGATATGAATACTGATCTGAGACATAATGATCATGAGATATTTTTGATTTGAAATCATATATTCACTGTACTGTAGTTTATCCCTCATAACTGCAGTCTGTCAAAAACAAGGTACCTATGCATTTTTGCAGTGCAAACAATGCTAGTGAGTAACCGCCTCTATTTTCTGTTAGGACTGCAGAGTAAATCTGGACAGCTGATTACCCTAAACAACTCTACAACACAGAAGCCTACACTATTCTTCCAGACAGACACACAAAAATAACTGAAAGGGCCTAATTAGGACACTGTTGATTGAACATACAGGCACAGCAGTAGTGAGTTATAGTTTCTCTATATCTAGAAGAAATTGCAGATTTCATGGATTCCAAGAGCTAACTGGTCTCTAACTCTTCCAAGCCTGGAAGTGCCACTTACCCCTCTGCAGCAGCAGAGTTTAATGTCCCCACTCCTCTTACCAACCTAGATAATATATTCTTTCTTCAATGGTTTTCTGCATTTCCTACCGACAAATCCCATACTCCAGCCATTCCCAGAAGAGCTCTACAGTGTTCCCACTTTCTCCCCAGAACCCTGCTATATTTGCTTGTTAATAATTTCTTCTGTAGATTCCCTGTAACACATTGTTTGTGTACTCTTCATTATGTTCTACCAGGCTGCTTGCCCCATTTTCTGTGTCTAATTCTGATGTTGCCATGGTACCATAGGATGCCAGAAGTAAAGACTCTACAGCAGTAGATCACCTTTTACTGCACCCCTCTTTTACTAAAAAGGAAACAGTCCATCTCAATAGTGAGTCTTGCTCCTACTAAGCTTATTTAAAATACTTATTTTATGTTTGTGGACCCAACTCCTTTAAGTCAACAGGGAATTTGCACACTGAGAACTACAGATTTTTCTTTTTGCTTCTTTGTTACCTAAGTATTACCTAAAACCTCAAAAAGCTTGCAAAATATTTGCTCATATATGCTTTTGTCTGTTTTCTTATTTGAAGTCTTCCGTTGACTGAGATATTTCCCAACAATCTAAGAGTGGTTTCACAAATAACTTTACAATAACAACCCTTGCTAGGTATCATTCCTTTTCCTAGAAGGAAAAAGAAAAAGAAACAAACAGATAGGAACTTCAGATAAGTAATGGGTGGTTATGGGAAATACTGAATCCTAATCACCACACTCTTGTTTCTCGCTGGACTGTCATCAAGACTAGAACAAACCTACCATCTATTTTGAGCTTAGATGAGACCAGTTTATTAAAAGCATAAAGATTTTTGCAAGATTTTGGCAAATATCTTAGGAGATCAACTGGTATTTCAAAACCTTCCTAAGACAAGACCACTGCCATCTCAGAATCTTTCTGCAAAGACATGCCTTTCAATCTGAAATAGGGAATAAACCATCCAACCAAATGATGTTTGAATAAAGCAGAAAGCCCAATTCCATGTATGCTCTTATTGCTAAAAAGGTTATACAAAGCGATGGTTAATGAATTATTTTAGTCTGTTACATGCTCTGCAAAGGACAGGCATAGTTTTTTAAAACGGCACACATATGCATACATACATAGCAGCACACCTAAATACACCCTGCAGGATGCAGCAACCACACAAGTTAACCAGGCTCCAGGAAGAGGAGTTGTATTTCTTCAACGAGATCAAATTCCGGGGACCGTGCAACATTCACCCATATACACAGAAGATTTTTTCCACCACTAGCTGTAGAAACACAAGTCCCACTACTACTAGGGATGAGTGATAATTGTTCTAGCAGTGAAAAAGAGAAGCATCTCTCTCAATCTTACACAGCTGTGGTGAAACTGCTTCCAAGTCACTTTTCCACTAGCCAAGCAGCAGCTACAAGTCTGCTAGTTTCATTACTAAAAGCAGCACGCTGGGAGCAAGAGAACAGATAAGCTTGGGAGGGTCTTTGAAATTATTCATAGACTTTCTACTGACAGTTTCAGTAGAACTTTTAACATTAAACAGCTTGCAAACTGAGATCATCAACAGCGCATCAGCTTGCATCAACTATAATCCTTCTGCAGGTTTCAAGTTATATGCAGTGGGCATTAGCGTAGCTCAGAGTGTTTAAAAAAAAAAAAGACCGTAGGAAGCTGGAAAATGCAGATATTTCAAGCACAATTCAGGATTTAACTGTTGCTTATGCTAAGTTTGTTGTGCAATATACACTGTTGAATTCTTAGAGGGAATCATTTGTATTATTTTCTCATTATAAAACTCAATTTTGGATCCATAACAAAAAAAAAAAAAAGAATGGCTAGTTTTTAACCTATTCGTTCTTTACAACGGGAAACTACACAATTGACAATTACCGGTGCAAAGGTTTTGATACGTCAAGTAATACTTAAAACAGAACTTCAGTATTTTTCATGTACAAAGCTATGGGTTTTGTGACTACCTCTTTTTCTGAGTCTCAAGAGGTCTTTATGGGTTCAAGAAAAATTTCCTTTAAACTTGATGTTTGTGAAGAAAGGCAGGCATATAAGAGACATTCTACCATACCATTGAAAGGCTTGTGGAATTAATGTTTCCATTACATGCACAGTACAGTCATACTTGTGTAAATCTTCATGAACTTAAAGAACCTTTTTTATTTGAAAAACATTGAACATCTCCCTTCTCTAACGATATTGAGAGATATTTTAGGCCTAAATTTCCACATCCACTTAAAGACAAGTCAGTATGTGGGCATGTAACATTAATGTCAACTTATTTCTTCCCCTTTACTACCATTTTTCTCCTTTAAGCTTGCCAGGTACATTCTGACAGTTGGGAAGCCACCGAGATTTACCAGATTCAGTCTCTTGCATGGAGGTTCATCTACTAATGCCAGGAAGAAGAATATTCAATAATTATTTAGTTAGACCATAAAAAAAAAATAAAATCGTAATTTCATTTTTAGACTCAAATCTTGTTTCACTATTCTATTAACAGGTTGCATTTCTGTTCGCTTGTCTGTCTTTACTGCGGGCTACACAGAACATGGTCCTTCCCTTCTTTCTTGTTTAAAAATAGTCTAGAATATTATAAGCACTGCAAAAGCAACAGCATTTCTATTGTGGCCCTTATTTGGGGAATTTCACAGTCATTGAAATGTTGGCTAAAAGATCCATTGATTTCAGCAAAATATAGATTGAGCTTTGTTGATATGAAATGACAGAAGTCTTCTTCAGACATAGCCCACATGACCATTTTCAGTTTTTACTTAAAGTCATCCCCTTTTAATTTGACTAAAAAATAAACTAGTTATCATGGCTAATCATCTCCTGTACTTACAGACAAAAAGTACATAGCTTTGTCACTGATCTAGCAGAGCACTTAAGCTATGTGTAGTGTATGACCTTAAGTAAAAGAATAATCTTCCTGAAGTCCTTAGTAGCATTTTTCAAGGTATATATGTTTTGCTGTACAGAGGTCCAGACTAGGATGGAAACCTCCTATATTCATGTCAGTGTAAAGCTAAATGGCTAGAGAGAAATTACATGTGGACAAAGATTAAAGCTGTGGGAGTCTATCTCATTGTCCTTGTAGAGTTCCTCCTTACATCCCACTCTGCAGTGTTTCATCAAATTCTCTACATAGTGAGGCACCTACCACTTCCCTTGCAAGACTATTCAGGCTAATATATCTTATTGCCGATAAGTACTTTTACTTCAAGTACTTACAATAAAAAAGAAACCCAGCGTGGGATTTCTGGGGTTGTCTCATTACATCAGTCTGTTAATATAATATTTCAAAGTCACAGGCATGACTGAGGAATTCCTTAGTATCTCTGACACTAGTTAACTACCTCTGTAAACCTCATTTGTAGGTACTGCAAGTTGTTCTTCGCATTTTCCACTTAGATGAAGGAAACAGTAGTTGTTCTTTTAGTCAGAACTAGGAAAAAGACAGTCTCCCTCTTGATTTCAGAATCTGGCTATCCGTCATAAGAGACTGCTATGGATCCTATATAAAAAAATATGCAATTTCAGAAAGACAAGCGTTCTAGTTTGCATCATGCTTCTGTTAGGATTGATGATTTGTTAGGATATTTTCTTCTTTCTCCTAAAGCTTCTCCTACTATTACAAATCTCTTTTTACTTTCTGCTCTTTCTGCCCTCTTAGTTTTTACTGATTTTCATCACAGTTGCTGAAAGTTCTCCATTTCGTTATGGAGGACAGTAAGATTCCTCACTCTTCTAATCTGTTCCAGTAGAAGAGATCAAAACCACAAACCCTGCTGAGAAACTGTCTATCAGCTTGAGCTTTGCTACTTATGACCACAGGGTTTAAGAATTGTCACTCTGACAATTGCAAAAGACTGTCTCAGTTTATTATCTTAGGCCAAGACACATGGCAACTTTCAAAACTACTATCAGTGCTATCTGGCCTGTAAGATTAACCCTAGAATGTAATTGTATTTTCTGAGGACATAAGGAAAGGAGCACAATAGTATTTTCAGTAGTTGGTACAGCCAAAGAGAAGCTGCAAGTGTACTAACGACGTTCCTTGGCAGGTACACAACCAGAGAAGAGAGTACAGTCTTCCAGCTATTCAGGGAAGGAAGAAAGTGAACTGAGGGGTTTTTTACATGCTATCAAGATTTTCCAGAAGCAGCATACCATCCAGAAGTATTTTCTAGAATAAAAGTGCCTTCCCATTCTTGGAGCGTTGGACTTTACCTACAATCCCATCTCTATCTGCCTTTAGCTTGACCTCAGCCAGCTGCTGTTCACATGGGTGCTGAGCTCATCTAGGCAGGGGATATTTGGGATACAGTTATTTGGATTAGAAGCAAGTGGGATATACAGTTGATGAGTATCTGTGCTTTGCTGGCATTTAAGAGGACAAGCCTATATCCAGCAAGGCACTTAAATTTGTGCTCAACTTTGACTTCAGTAAACTACTCACATTTTCAAGATTAAGCAAGCGCTTCGCTGGATGGAGACCACAATATCCTATAATATAATGAAGTAGAGGTAAGTAGCCTATCTTACAGTGATGTAAATCTAAAATAACTCCAGCTAAATCCAAAGGTTTCTCCAGATTTACACTGACGTGAAAGCAACCACTGACCTATTGTATTCACAATCCCCACAGCTACTATACTCAGTTCTTTATATTGCAAGTTCATTTTTTGCTTTCTCAACAGAAATATCTGTATAATTATTCCACACAAGAGTTATATTGGCTCAGAAAAATCAACTAACATGGGATTCAGCAGGCCTAAGAATTATGCAAAGACTGTTTTAATCAGCTTAATATTTAAAAGAAATTATTTTGTTTTTTTAAAAAGTGCACCTACCACAAGTGCAACAAAGATCTTTGTATACAAGCAAATTAGCAATATTTTTTCTGTGCACCTAAAGGGCTGTGGACATTGGAAATGAAAAACAGTCATTCCATGAGGAAAGAAAAGCTGCATAATAATAAAAATATATTTTTAAAGCAAATGTGTGTATTTTCTTTTTTGTCTGTGTGGAAATTAGAATTACATGAGAGAAAGAAGGAAAAGAAGAGTAAACAAAGAATTTTTAAAACAAACCAGAGACATTAGACCCAGTACAAAAGTGAGCCAGACCCACCTCTGTTGCCAGCTGCAGTTTTGCTGCAAATAGTGGGCCCACAGCAATATACTTGGACTGAGTATGATATTGCCTAAATATATACAAATTCTAAACAATACTGCCTTGAAGTTTGGTTGGTTTGGTTTTGGATTTTTTTTCTGTTGTTAACATTCATATGAGTAGCATACCTTGCTGCTGCCTTTGGAAGTAGATAGATGGGTTATGGGAAACATTTGCTATTGTGTCAAGGGCTTACTGCCTCCAGTAACCCCATTAACTGTAAGTGTTTGGAGAAACAAGTCTTTAATTAACATTATAAATAATTGCCAACTACACTTTTGTTCTAGGATGCAGAGAAAAGTTGATTTGAAACTAATTCTAATCCAGGAATTTTTTTTCCTTTTTTTCCTGCAGTTCAGAGATACAGATGAAAGAACGGTCCTCTCTCAGAAATGAACGGCAACCTCTTTATAAATTATTTTCCAGGTCATTTCACTGAGTGTTTTGCAGGTATTTCATTTCATTCCTTGACAACTGACCCAAAACTTTGAGCAGGGTTACTCGGGAGATAGACATTGTCTTCGATGTCCTTGGGTAAAAAAAATAAAGTTATTTTTCTAGCCCATAATTCTTCCCTATGTACCAGTGATCACTCCCTCCCAGCTCTCACCCTTTTTCTTTACAATGGCATTTTGGCCTTATTACCTATTAGGATCAGAAGCAAAACATCCATATCCTTATATATTAGAAAATGTTTAATAAGAATGAGCTTGAACAAATTTTTATTATAATGAAGGGATTAAGGTACATGATAGCATTAATATTTAGGAAAAATTAAACAAAATTGCTTTTTATCTGCTCCAAACTATGTTAAATAATTAATATGCCACATTATAGGGGCACCATTTCAACAAAGGGTATGACAACCTTTGTGTTATGAAGCTTCATTTCTGTGGTTCAAACTTAGTTGAAAAATTTCTGAAAGCTAAATCTGACATTATGTGCAGGTTTTCTAGGCAGTTAGAGATGAGACAAGCTTCGAAACCTGTGCAGAAGGTCCATAGCAGAAAGTCGTGCAAACAGTGGGTCTAAAAAGGCTGTCTCTTGTGGGCACTACTGACCCAGCACATGGTTTATTTAGAAGGGAGCGCCGAGTTTAATTGTTCTGGAGCTTATGGGAAACCTTTTTGTTGCTTTGTTTGGAGCGTCTGGCTGTACTTTTAGACAGCTTTATAACACACACAAAAAAAAGTCATGCAAGTATTCTGAGGTGATAGAAGGCTGATTTTTTTCAGTTATCTAGCAGCAGATAGCTTCTATATAAACATTGTGAAAGGCAAATTCTATCTCTCAAATTAGAATAAGTGAATATAAATATTCCCTTATAACTAAAAAAGTGTGCTAAATCCCGCTAGGAGCAGCAATATGCTTCTGAAACAAAGAAAACAATTTTCTGCGCTCTGAAGGCCTGGAAACTTCCAAGCTTTCTCTAGGAATTTAAAAAATTAAATCTCTGGAGAAAAAAAAAAAAAAATCAAAGTAAATATCCAAACCTAAGTTGGATGTGCTTACAGCCAGGGTATGTATTGGATGAAATTTTAAGGTAATAGCACAACAGTAAAATGTAGTAAATTTAGTAGTAGATTTTTGTTGCTTTCAGATCACTGAACTGAGAAGCAAATAGAATGAAAAAATTCTGAGTTTGCTCCAAAGCTGATCCTTACAATGACCTTGAAAAAATAATAAAAAAAATTCTATTATCCTTTGCCTTTATCTCTCCTCCTGTAAAATGTGATAATAAACACTAGTTAAGCATTATATTTCTATCTCAGGACGGAACTCAGAGCAGAAGACGTCAAAACACTATAACCACCTTGGTTGAGCTTGCTGAATTCCTGAAGCTAGTCTTCTCATGCTCTATGCCCCACAAAAAAACAAAGCAAAATTACCCTAACTCTTCAAAACCTGTGAAGGTCTCATTAGTTACTTTTAAAGCCCCCCTCCTACCTCAGTTGGCTTTCATTTTATCCACCCAAGGCAATTGTTTTCATCTGTATACATGTCCAGGCAGCTATTAGCTATCTGACCGGGGAACACTTTCATAGGCTCAGTCCTGTTGTGCAATCCAAGCGTGGTACCATCATTTGGGGCAGCAGTCCGTTTTTCCCTTCCTTTATTTCTTACAGAAGTTTTCTTCACTAAATAAAAATAGTTTCCTCATTTGCAATTAAAGACTTCACAATTAGCTTATTATTATTGTGCAACCGAATATGACTTCAATTGCCGAGTACTCCTGCAATTTCGTGTCTGTAATATACTGTACTTGTTTTCAAGGCACTGTTTTCTGAAGCTCTTTTCTCACACTCAAGGAAATACAACATGGAACAGGAGGAGAGTAGAAGCCAAACACTGTCAAAGATACTGCAGTCATTATTAGTTTCCAGATTTTCTGACTCTGGCCTACCTAATCACATTTAGATAGACTACAAAAATTTGAGACATTTTTATTTCACTATTTTTCAGTTTTATATAATAATAATAATAATAAAAAAAAGACTAATTGACTATCATTTCAAAACCACGGCTGTTTAGTTTGAAACTAAGATGGAAGATATCCAGCACAGCCTTGCCAAAAGTGGAGGTCAAAAATGAGTTCTGTTCAATAACTGTAGAGGTTTGAGTCTCATTTACCTAGTACAGCAAAAACAATACTATATTTTAATAAAATTGACCTAATTTTTTTAAAAAATTTTTAAGTTTGACTTTAATAACAGTATTATGTTTCTAAGTGCCAGAGGGTTTTGTGATATTTTAAATTGGTTTGGGTTTTTTTGTGTTTTTTGGGGGGCGGGTGTCATGGGAGTGGGAGGGGTGGTTTGGGGTTTGTTGGTTTTTTGTTCTGTGGTTTTTGTTTTGTTTTGGGGTTTTTTTGGGTTTGGGTTTTTTGGGGGTTTTTTTGGTTGGTTTGTTTTGTTTTTTTTTTAAACACACAAAACAAGAATGCTTGAATATCAACATAAGGGAGTACAGAAGTGCATTTCAAGAGCGGAACTCAAAACATCAAATATCTGTACTTAAAGGTGAATCTTAAATAAAGATGTTCTAATAAATAGCTTTTATTGAGGCATTAGTGACCATTAACTTCTCATGCACGTGACTCATGCTGTCAGGCAGAATGTATTAGTGATACTTGTAAATGTTGTCTGTGAATATATACACCACTTGTGCATCTGCTATAAAATATCTCAGCTTCACTTACCAGAAGGTTTTCTAAACCTTAATCCACATTTTCGGTGGCTTCAAGAGAAATAACGTTTATTAATTACATGTTAAATTAAAGCTATAAACAGCCTTTATTCATGTTAGCACAAGATTCTGTCAGTGGATATATATCTTTATTTCATTGCACTGTTCTTTCAAAGAACTAAAACCTTACAAAGGAACACTAATAACAAGTGTGGTTTGAACCTGAAATTGTGTACCAACTCTTGAAACAAGAAGTAAAGACTTTCAGTTTCAGCTGTAAATATTAAGGTATTGAAATACTAGGTTGTGCTGACAACATATATTTGGAGGGCGGAAACTTTACAAATGTGAAATCCTGCCTTCAAGAAAGGCAAACCAAAACTAAAACCAAAAATAAGGCAAAAGAATAAGTCATTTGAAATGCATTCATGCAATTTTCACTGCCATCACTCTGCTTTCCCCATGTACGAGCTGCTTTGAGTGTCTTGATGGTTTGGTAGAGAATGGCTTTCCTTACCTGTAGAATTTCAGGGGAAACCACACAGTGGCAGTACTGTGAATGTAAATGCTATGCTCTATTGTGCAGCAAGACAGGAGTCTTTTAAGAACTAAAATAGTTTCCCATGCTTGAATACAGTTAAGTTCACTCTTACTTTATACAGAAGACATCCTGGTTTCTATTGCTCCGAGTGGGAAAAAACACATGCAGTCAACATGTAATTTATTTCCATCTGTAATTTTAGTATCCAGGGGCCTCAGACACACAGTTAGTCACACATTTCTCTCCAAGCTACTATTTTCTCTCCATTTTTATCCACTCTTTCATTTCCTCTATTCAGGTATGTTTTTGAAGCCCAGCCTCTTAGTGTAAACTTGGAATTCTTTGCCAAAATAAAATAAAAAAATAATAATAATAAAAAAAAAACACGGAAGAAGCATCCCACACAAACATATATGCACACAGACACCCCCCAGACATTTATGATTCATCTAGGTTATTGGTTTCTATATTTTCATAGTGCACAGATACAAGTTGATGAGTATTAGAAATGGCAAATCTAGAACGCTCTGTTCATTTTCACTGTACTGTGAGACTCTTGTCAAAGAATACAGCCACACAGATCACAGATGCTAACTTTTGCCGTACAGGTATCTCACACTGCGGGGGGCAGGGCTGGGAGGGGGGGGGAAACACTTAAGAGTAAGTCTGGAAGACTCTCAGTAGATCCCACAGTTACAGAAACAGAAAAGCCCAACGACTCTGACTCGTACACGCTGCTTGAAGACATCTTCTGATTATTGACATGCACTCTACCCTCTGCACCTGGCTTCTTTACCGGCAGACCTGCAGTTTTGTGTTCCCTTTCAGGCTGATGTACAAACATCCAGACCCATGCTTACTCATAGAGATAATGGCAGGAAAGCAAAGTTAAACCTGTTAAATAGTCTCAAAAGAAAAGCTACTCGTGTTTTCTTCTGCATAACTGATGCCTTGTACTTTTTCTCCCCTTGTTTCTGTGCCCTAAGACTTTTCAGTTTGCAGCTGCACAACAGTGGAAATTTCCTCCAGGTGATCATTCTCAGTACACGATTAAAGGCCAAGATCACATGTAATTTACTGGTTTTAAAGCCTATGTGCTTTTCAGACAGAAATGTAACAGTTAACATAACCACATATGCTCAAGGAACGTGACATACAGCACTAAAACACAAAACTTTTTAACTTATACAGAAAATTATATTTATATCCATGATTCCCACCTGAATCAACTGCCGCTTCATTTCACCGGGTGCATAAGCAGTTTTTCCCCTTTTTTTCTCCTTTTAAATGGAGTATCAGACTTTTGCCTGCTGGGGTTAACACCCAGTGATTCTGAGTATGTTTTCTTCCCTGCTTAGCTTGACTTACTTTGCTTTTTGCTACAGAAGCTGCACTTTTCCCCTTTCCGAGTCATTCATCAAGTTCACATAGCCCAAATGAGCCAAACACTTTCCAAGCAGGATTTGCACCACAATCCCTTCCACCAGCACCCCCAGGATAGCGACAATCCCTCAGGAGAGCGAAATCCCTCAGGAGAGCCCAGAGAATTATGTTTAATCAAAAAAATACACACAAACATACATATGCTGCATGACTCCCCTTCATTGACTCAATGACATTTAAAAGACAACCGTAAGAGCATTAAACTATCCAGTAGGGTAGGGGAAAAATTCTTTCCTTATCAAAGCTAAATTATTATATCACTGCTGGTCTCAAAGCTATGAGGTACCGGTGCTTTTGAACTACACTGAGAAAAATATTAGGAGAGGATTTTATCAAATATTAAAAGGCATGGTAAATTATTTTAACTTGGATATTCCTCCGTTTCTTTCTATGGTGAATCTATCCTTTTAAGTTGAATCTCTTTTTATCTTGAGCTGCAATGGCCTTTCCTATAAACTTTCTGAAGGGTATCACACATTTCCAATAAACTGTTTTGCAACATTCTTCATAGAATGAATACAGCATTTTTCACAACAGCACCTGAAAAAGGCTGAACTACATTGAAGTCTTCAAACAAAAAGCTAACACAAACACAGTTTTCTTCCTCAGCCTCGATGCAATTCCCGATTTCGGAAGTCATTAATTTTCCCATTTGAAATCATTTCACTGAGTCCAGCTACCCAGTGCAATTCCCTAATAAATTTACAACTAGTCCCTAAATAAGAATCTAATTCTTGAGTTGCTGATAGGACACTTTCTTTTCATTACTGTGCTTCGCATGACACAATTCCCTTGGCCACACTGTTTGTGGGCAGATGGCACCTGAGCAAACACCCACAACCCACTTAAACCCCTGCAGGCACCCCGGCTAATCCTGGGCCCTCTCATCACCAGCGCCCACCATTTTCTCTCCAGGCTTGGAAACACTGAGGAGGGCTGGCTGTACAAGAGCCCAGAACACAAAAAATGAGGGAATAAGGCAGCAAAGTTGCACAAGGCACAGCCCAAACAGAGCAAGGCGGGGCAGGCAGAACCTGAGGGAATGTGGCCCCTAGGACCAGGCCCACCACAGCCAGGTCCCTCTCAGCCTAGGCCCACGTGGGGCTTCTTGCATTAAACAAAGCAGCCCAGCCAAAATAAGTCTTTTATTGCTTCTTTGTCATCATTTTTAATAATTCCCGTGCACACCTCTCTGTTAAAAGATAAGATCAGTTAAATAGCTTACATACTATTGTCATGTAGGAGCTGTAAAAAACCCTTACCAGCCAGCAAAACGGAGCTGACCTCCTGCCTCAGAGTCTCGCGTCTGTTGTGGGGGCAGAGGAGCAAACCCAAGAGTCTCTTCTTTTTTTTTTTTTCTTTTTTTTTAACTCCCTGCACACCTGTAGCAAATATAATGCCCTGAGGCTGGACACCTGCACTTCAGCTGCACAGCTCACCTGCAGCCCATCTGCATAACCGAGCTGTGGATGAGTCCCAGACCTGGGGACTCCATTACAAGCACTGGAGAGACTCTCTGGCCTGGCTGCCCAGGGTCCTGAGGCTCTGGGTAGATAAACACCAGCCTCGAATTCCACCAACAGGTCTGATAAGCAGCAAAGAGGACATGCACAGAGAAATGTGGCTGTCCGAGAGGAGTAATGAAGGCACTGTATTGTTCAAATCTATACTAATAGCTCATGGCTTCCAAAGGGAGGTTATTCCAGCTGGGAACCAGCACCTCCCAGCCCCCTCGCCCAGCACAGCCCTTCCCCTGCTCAGCATCACTCTTGTTTTCCAGAGTTAGACAACTGTCAGCAAAGCTTCCAGCTTTCTGCCTGGAGCCTCACCTTTCCATTACCCAAAGCATCTGACAGCCCGTTATCCTTGTGCTGCCTGAGCAGTACTAGACAGAAAGATTGGAATTAGTATTTGCTGCCAAAAAATACTGGATGCTTTCTAATCACACTAGGAGAGCTCTTGCTAGGTTTTCAATCTCGGAGATGCTTAATATAGCGAAGCAGAAAGACGAAGTTTCACTTTCAAGCTAGAATTCAATAATCTTACTTGAAGCAGCTGAAAAAAAAACTTTAGCCACTGCCTCAGCATCTAAAGATGCAGGAAAGATCTTTATTCTATTATCATCAAATTTTCTCCCAAACCGGTGACATGTCATACAGAACTTAATTCATAACTTAACCCTAGTAATCACAGCATGAAAATTAGTTTTTTATATTTTGGTTTTATATACAACTGTCGAATCCCATGAGACAAAGTTCAAGATACAGCACCTTTTATTTTAATGTTCTGTTCCTGCGTTATCACCTGCCATACTTATTTATTGCTTATTTTCTCTACAATTCTCAATTTCCACAGTACAGCAAAATGTTTTTGTCTTCTATTTTATGTTCTATTAAAAGAGAAATTGAACTCATTGCTTTGGCTTTTACCATGGCACTTCAAATATAAGGCAGGTGGCTGGTAACCATCTCACTTTTATCAGAAGTTCACAACAAATAGTTACCACTACCCTTTTCTCTGCACTAAATATTGTTTCTTCGCAGAAAATCAATGAAAAATTTGTTGCTAATGATTCAAACAACTATTTAAAAATATTAGGCTGGATATTTCAGCCCTAACTATGTAGAATTGTATTTCTGATATATTGCACATCCTATGCTTTTATGTTATATGTAAATTTAAACAGTTCTATGTATTTTTAAAATTATATGTTGAAAGATCTTTAAAGTTGCAAGGCTAAGCGAAGGGAAGCCAAAATTTAACCTGACTGTGCAGCATCCTGGTACATTCGCAATTATGTTATGTCATAGGTTATTACAACTTGTTAAATTCAACTTGTCTAGCACTCTTCAGACCATTAAAACATTCTTAAAGAGACGTTGCATTTTCTGATTACGGTTTTTGGTTCTTATTTGTGTAGTCTTGTGTTAACAGTCTGATTTTCAAGTACATTTCTTGGTGACACTCAGCTTTGTCTGTGTAGGGCTCTTACTACTAAGTACTTACGGCTGATAAATGCCATTCTTAACAGAGGTGATTTTCATTCTGCTTCGCTCCATTAGTTCAAAGTACAAAATTGCAATGAAAAGCTGCAATGTCCTCTTGGTAGTTTGACTCTGCTTTGAGTTCAGTGCTGCCCGTATTTATCTAACTTACAGACTCATTTTGGGGGAAAAAGCCTCAATTTTATGTACTTTTTTTTAAACCTGCCAAGGTTAGGGACCCAATTCTGTGAACACTTTTCATGCAATCAGTTCCACCAAATGTCCATCACCTGCAGAAAGAGAATGACCTGTTTCGGTATGGGATGCAATGCACAGCTCTGGTCATATTTTGCAGCCATTAAACTCAATACCATGGACTGTAGTGGGAAAAACCTACAATTCAGTTGTTTTAAACTGCCACAAAACCTCCCAACTGCAAAATTCATTGTGATTTGCACTGGTGATGGGGGAACTATTTTCAGGCAACTGCACCTTTTTAAGATTTTGAAGTTCTCTTCAGCACCCCAGTAATTAAGTATTTATAGATGACAAAACCACACCTAGCGGGAATAGACCCATTTGTTTCCTACGTGCTTCAAACCTTTCATGAATAAAGTAGTACCAAGGGTAACCTTTCGTGAATACAACCTTAGGGACCACAGAGCGCCCTCAATCAATGCAGGGAACTCATGTTGACAGAGTATATGGGAAACAGATTGAGGTATTAAAGCGCATAGCCTCTGGTGTTTTAGATGTAAATACTATAACCATCAAATATTTAGACTCTTATGTAAGCAGTATGTCATTTTTTAAACAGTTACTGCTTGGAATAAATCTTTAAGGATGGAATTTTCAGAAGTGCTCGGTATTGGCCTAAATTTGCTCTTACTGAAATCAATCATAAAATTTTCACAACTTTGGAAAAGGACTTTGTCTGTTTATATATTTCCACAGCACTAAGCACAATGAGTCTTGATCCTGGCTGCAGCCTTTTGACTCTGCTGTAATCTAAATAAATTGATTTATAGGAGATCAGTCAGATAAGTGATGAGGAAACACACACATACATATAAAACAGCTAGGGTTTTTAAATGATGTCTTAGCAGTCCGTTGGAGCTTCTTCATTATTTTTTCTTTGAATCCTAAAATTCATTTGCCTTCTTTTATGTTAATTTAATTTCCTTGTTATTAATTTTCCCCAACATAATTCCATGCATCTTAAATTTCCAGTAAAGTATCCAGTCAATAAAATCTAACTTTCTTTCTTGCCACAAACTAATCCCATTTAGTTTGCACAATAAGCACATTAGTTTTGGGATCTGACTCATACTTTGTGTCAGCAGAATATAATCTCTCCCCTATTTCCACAAAAGCTGTTGCTGATAAGAGTGATATGTAACCTACTCTATATTCCCAGGAATAACTACCTTTGTTGGACTGGGAAAAGGAAAGATAGTGCATTTCTTTTATGGGTTTGTAGAGTAGTTAGGTCTGTTTCTTTTGTTATTTCAAGACATTTACATAAACATTAATTTACCCAAGGACTGACTTCAGAGGCAGTTATTTTACTTTCATATACATGCCAACCCTCAAAACTGTCTAAAAACATCTTATTTTCTTCCAAAGAGCTACAGTAAGACCAAGAAAAAACTATTCCTGCTTATCACTCAATGTGGGATTTTAAAAGGTCAATGCTGCAATGTCTTTTCTCCTATTTTCTCCAAACAAAATGCTACAAGTTATTGAAATGGAGGCTGTGGTTCCACAGATAATTCTCTAGGCATTTTTCTGGCAGCTGCTATCCTCATTCCTTTGCCCCTGCTCCAGCCACTTATTCCCACCTCCCTCACTGCTCCTCCAGTTGGACCCATACAGCTTGTTTCGGATCTATGTGGTGAACCAGATGAAGACTAAATCCTCTTTCTCTTCCTTGAAAGTCTACTTTCAACCTGGGCCGGCTCCCAGCGTGGTGATCCTATGCAGAGTCATACTAGCACAAGAGAGGGAGCAGCTCTGAGGAGCCAGATCTGCACCTGGCAAAGACTGCATCAACACACACCTGTGCCATCGGAGGTATTTCTGAACCTCCAAAAGCATTTTCACCAGATCCCTCAGGAAAGCAAGAACAAGCACGTGTTACGTTAGAAAACTGGCAAAGGAACAAACTTCAGACAGTAGCCAAAGTTGTAAAATAGGCCAAGGAAGGAATCAGGTAATGATACCAGCTTGTTCATCTTCTTTACCTAAATTCAGGTGATGTTATCACTAACCCTAGCCCGCTATGTATTTTATAGTAAGCAATTCTAGTCTTTCAGATTAGCAAGCTATATATATATTTAGTGCTTTATTCTCAAACTGTTTCACCACAAATGACAGCTCATTTCACAAACAGCTTATCTTATGGCTAAAGATATATAAATACATACTAAAAATGCTGCTGAATGTCTCTGAATATATAATGCAGCCTGGTAGACATGGTAGTGATTGTAACACTGCATTGTAGACACAAATGTTAAAGAAACTTGGCAAGAATCAACACATTTTAACTACTCAAAATTCAGATTTTCTCAGTCTTGTCCCCTTCTGATGAATGGAACATATGGGAGTATTGTTCATAAAACTTGCATTGCTTTTCTCGATGTCTACCAAAATTCCTCATCACGACAATATTTACCAAGATACATATAGATTCAAATTTGAATTAATTACCTAGAAGTTTTTCTGTACTCCCAGGTTTACTGGAAAAGAAAAACGCTTCAGAAGATATGTGTTGTGGGTATTTAACAGTAGATGTTATAGCAACAGAGGTAGCGGAGTGCTTGCTGGGGAAGGCAGCTACCCAGTTAAAAGCCAACAATGCTGAGTGAGATAAAAGACAGGGAAGAAAGTAGCTGCTTTGCCAAGAAGCAGTTTGAAATCTGACATTATAAACAAAACACATGTAAAGCTAGACATAAATCCTCTCTCATATGCTGAAGGCTCCGTAATATTTTAGCTAGCATTATTACTTACAAACAAACAATTCCTGAAATACGGCATCACAACTGCAGAACAGCCTTTAACCTTGTGTTCATCCACTCAAGAACCATGTTATTTATTATCCTTTATCCCTTAATTATGGGGACTTCACCTACTGCTCTCTGCTCATTTGAAATGCAGAATAAAATACAATGGATGTCTGAAGACTTAACAGGTGTCAACCAGATATTTGCCAGCTACCGCTACTATTCTACTGGGAGGAGCTGCTGTTCTATAAATACTAATTAGAGTTTTGCACATGATCTTGCTGAAATACCTAAGGTGATGAGTGGCCAGTTGTTACTTTTAAAAGATTAGCACAATTTGAAAAACTAATGTCCCCAATGAGGCAACGCTCACACTGAATAATCAAGAGTTATAGCTGTTCTCTGCCCAAAGGGAATATTTGCTCACTTCATCATTTGGAAAATCTGCTGCCTCTCGAACAACTCACTCTTCTATTTCACTTTGAGAAACTTGTAAAACTTCATGCAATCAATATAATACTATGGTATATGTACTGAAATGGTCTTCCGCTGCTATGCTCACATGCTAGGCTTTATGAATACCTTCCAAGGACAGAGCTTTTAGTGTGAAATCATGATTAAGAAACTGCAACAAAATTAGGTTGCACTTAAATGAAGCAGCAAAGAAAAAGAAGATTACAGTAGAAGCTGCATCAGCATAGCAAAAATTTAATTTCCTCAAATGCATCTGCCTTCAAATTCTTCACCTCCACAAATGAGACAAAGAAAAAAGACCCAGGCAAAACAGAAGAGGTCTCTACTATGTAATTGGGTTTTTCATATTTGTAGTAGTCTTTATTGAGAAAAAACATGAATTCTCTAAATCTTGTTGTAGTACTTCCGAACAACCAGCTAATTTTAAGCAAAAATGCTAAGTGATCAGACACAGTGCATTCTGCTGGCTTGAAATAAAATCTCGAGTTTCGTCTTGTCCAATTTGCTATGAAGTGCAACTGATGTAACATGGTGTGATACAATGCTGCATTTCTATGTTCGAGCTGTGATTCATGGCAGTGAAATTCAACTGATGCAACTGACACAACCTCATACTATTCAATGTCATATAGTGCATCCACAAAAAAAGCAGAAAAAATGGGTAGAGGGACTCAGAACTTAACCTACTTAGTGCTTTTTTATTTTGCTCTGTTGCTCTGGGAAAGAATATTCAGTAAACCCATTACCGTGTATAGGGAAAATAGATATCATTTTAATCAGAATTTATTTTTCTGGTTTATTCCTTTTAAAAAAATAATCTTGTTTCTTTACCATGAAATCTATTTTTTCTTTATCCTTCAGCATACTGCTTCACCTTTTTAAGTAGCTCATTACTGGAAATGTTTGGTCTTAGTTCAAAAGAGAAGAATATGTCAACACCAGAACATCTGTGTCCACATAGAGTGCTTTGATGACAGTGATATACTCCATTTACATGAGTAACACTGAGCTGAACCTTGATGCTGGCTGCATTTAAAGATCTTACCCCACAGGGCAAGAGAATACAGGTCAAAAACGTTGACACACTCTCTACTTCAAGAGCACTTGGCAGTGATTTGTTCCAGAGTCAAGAATCAAACTCACAAAACGTTGCAAAGCTCGGAGCCATGTTCGCGTAACCACATTCAAAACAAACATTAAAATTCACAGTCTCTGGAGGCCAATCTACTTTTGATATGCAGGATTTTGCGAGCAACATGGTCAAATTCTATCCTGGATACAGTGGGAACTTTCTCATTTAAATCCAAAGGGCATAACTCGGGCTTGAATATCTGTTATTAAGAGGAGTAATGTACCTACATCTCTCAAATGCAAAAAGACACTTTATCACCCTAAAACTCAAGTCTGATTGTATAAAAAAGAGATTGGAATAGTTATGTGTGACACAGTATTGCTTCTATCAGTGTGGCCAGAGGAAGTTGGGAGAATTTCAGTGTGGATCACATGCCTCCACAGGCAGGCACAATAATGATGAGTTCCTCAAATATTTAGTAAAGAAGAGCTCAGGGATGAGAAACTGAGCCCTGTTACAAAATATTTGCAGACCATGGCTTCTGGTAATCTTCTTCCTTTTAACTTGATTTTAAAACCTTTTGTGTTTCTTCAACTTCTTGTAATTAATATATCATTTTCTAATTTAATTACATTATATCCACTAACCTGCTATGCTAACTTACATCTTAATATAAGGTGAAGAGTTCCAATAGTTTCCTTCCACAATTCTGAATCCTGAGTATCCTCGCGTAAACCTCAGCACTTCTGCAGCATTGAATGATTCAGTATTGCTTACTAGACTAATATACACAAAGCATCAAACAGGATCAAATTGCTGCAGCTGGATATTGCCCTGTTCATGTTCAAGGACCACAACTACCTGTATGCTGCATTAGCAACTGCAAGTACTAGTAAATCCTATTTCAGCAGAGAAAGAGAAAATTTTGTTTACAGGTTTCACTAGAATGCCATGGAAACTGATACAGAGGTAATTGTAAAAGGCATAATCCAAATGGAAGACAGCTCTAACAGAAAGCATATATCCGAAAATAATGTATGTGTTTTCCCACTTGGAAAACACATGCATAACTCCTATTAACATCAAGACAGAAAATTATATTGAGTAGACCCCAATATCACCAAGGTCCCTGATAACAGTCTGAATTAATGTGAACCTTCAAAGTACAGCAAGATGTTTTCATACACAATTAGAAAAAAATAAAAATACCTTAATAGAATAATGATCTTTTTAAAGAAAAAAATTACAGCTAGAATTTCTGAAACAGGATTAAAGTATGGTAGTAGCCCTGTACAAGGAAGCTGCTCAGCACCTGCTGCCTACACTGTGCCTGGCTCCAGGCAATGTTATTCATTCCTCCCTTTCATGGGAGCAAAATACATCCCCTAAAAATATAAACCACAAAAATAAATAGATCTCTAGGGAAATGGAAGAGAAATCTGTTTTAAAAATAGTGAAGGAGCCAATATGTTCTAGAAAAAGCCCATTTTGCATTGTTTTGTAAGATTTACACTTTAATTTGAAACCAAAGTAAGGCATAAAATTTGTATGAAAGCAATATCTGATTTATAGATAAACTTAACACACAATATACTTAGCTGCAAATACCAGACCCCAGTGAGAGAAGGAAAAGGTTTTGAAAGATGATTAAAGTATGCTTGATAAATGTGGCTTTGAAATGCCCCAAAAGATTTTTCTGAAGTGAAATAGTAAACACAATTAACATGACTTTTGCTACAAAAACACTAAACACAATGGATTTTTTTAATTAATTTTCAATGTTATTACATGCTCCTATTGAGCTGGAATTGACTCCATCCACTAACTGTATTGTGAGACAGCTCTTCTCTCCATATGATCTTACCACCTAGATAAAAAAACAAATAGCCATTCTGTTGGTCATATGAAGAGGAAGCCATACAATAACAATGATCTTATGACCACCAAAAGTTAGCCTCTTGTGGGTGGAAATTTTGTGACAGTTGAAGTATTTAAGAAAGATATATTTATAAGGCTCAGATAATGTGCAGATTGATCAAACATATTATTAATTAAACAATAAAAAGTAGCAGCTGTAAATTCTTACAAGAATACACTACTGTACAGTTATGGCCTAACCTCACTATCCATATTCAAACAAGTCTCCTAGCTGAAGGCAAATTGTATAATTCTTGGGAGTCTTGCATGCATTAGGACTCATTAGATTTACATATTATTATTCACGGTAGACATTTCATTACGTTTGCTTTGAGAAAATGTACCATCTATATGGGTATTCATGTGTTTCATATGTGCATGCCTTTCTGTGTTGTATATATTGTGTAGCTTACGACCAGGTTTTTTGGCCTTCTCCTCTCTTAAATAAAGCAGACCAGGCACTGCTTGTTCACATGAGGTCAACTTACACAGCAGAACTCACATTCTTCCACTAAACTCCAACCACCCCAAAATAGGGAGAACAAATCCAAACAGCCTTTCGGAATCAGTCCAGGCCCAGTCCATCTTCCATATTGGGAAGACTGCTAGCTGCCACAGGCCAAAACTGAGCCACTGACTGTCCTAGCAGTTGGGCGGTGAGGATGTCACTGACAAATAATTTGGCCCAAGCCCTGACTGTTCAGTTTGCTTGAATGGCCATCGCTTCAGTCATGCTACTTGAAACAAGGCATTACAACACACCATCAAGTGTTCAAGGCCAGGTTGGATGGGGCTTTGAACAACCTAGTCTAGTGGAAGGTGTCCCTGTGCATGGCAGGGGTGTTGGAACTAGATGGTCTTTCAGGTCCCTTCCAACTCTAACCGTTCTATGATTCTATAATCACAGCAAGGATGGAAGGGACCACCAGAGTTCATGCTGTCCATCAGCTCCAAAGAGAACCTGTCCTCACAACACTGCTTTTGCTTCAAAGTCCTCTCCTACTCTTACCAAAAGCTGCACCTGAGCCATAAGGTCTTCGCTACAAGAAAGTGTCAAGTAAAACAGTTTTATCTCATTAAGCAAGTCTTCGAAAGGATAACTTACCATTTTGGTCTGCTCGTGGATTTCACCATTGGAGCCATCCCATCTCTATACAGGCTTTTTGTTTTACTGAAGTTGACGACATTGAAAATTACTCTCTGGGATTAAAAAAAAAAAAAACAACAAAGAAAAGAGGTCAGGTATAAATTATGAAATAGTTTATATGTGTATTGCATATACCAGTTGCATAAAAATATATGCAGAAAATATATGGAATAGATGTGTATCTTATGAATTATTGTTAGTGTCCATAGATCACAGATAACAAATACCCTCTGTGTTCCTAGTATTTTAATAGTCCATGTTGTTTTCCACTGCAGTGATATACATGGAATGTATGTTTTGAATTTAGTATGCTGGTTTTTCAGTAGGAACTTTTTATGGTTTGAGAAACCCACAAAAGTTTGTTGTCATTTAGACAATTATTCTATCACCTGATGGTGCCTCCCCACCCAGGAAGGGGAATTGGGAAGAAAACAAGGAAACTCAGGGGTTGAAATATAAACAGGTTTAATAGAATAAGACTAGATAATTAATGGTAATAACACTAAAGAACCAATATTGATCTACAAATATAAAATATACAAGGATGATACTCAGCCGATTGTATCAGTAGGAAGCTGTGCACTCCCAGCAGTGGACAGAAAATGTCGGACACTGCGAGAGTTACAGCTTCGGGAGGAAGGGAAGGCCTCAGGGGCCTGGCACTGGGGCAAGAAGCTCTCTGGATCGCCGCCATCAAGGGACAGAGAGCTTTGCAGGAAACTTTCTAATTTATATTGAATGTGACATTCATAGTATGAAATAATCCTGTTGGCCAACTTGGGTCAAGTGCCTGGGTCTTGCTCCTCCTCATCCCTGCACCTGGTGAGCTCAAAACCGCTGAGACCTTGAAACCCACACACTATAGCTGGGTATAAAGTAAATACTTTCACAAATTCCAACACCAGAGTCTTCTAAAAGCACAGTTTTCCCAAGCATTAGAAAAGAAATTAGTCCTGTGTCACTCAAACCAGGACAGTATCTGAGCCATACAAAGAAATAGGTTACTCAGGTCTGAAAACAGAAAAGTAAGTCCAGTTTGCTGCAGTTAGTGTTAGAGAGGTTGGTGGAAAGCTGGGAGACAGGGCAGCAGTCCTCATGAAAACCTTCCAACTGCTTCATCTCTTAAAGCTTCTTAGTTGCTTCTTTTTACCTCCTTAGGCCTCACACAGCAGCAGGAAAAAATAAAGATTTCTGATTTTCTTTCCCCAAAGAAAGGAATATTTCTTTTCACTTCCCTTGGCAAAAGGAAGAATTTTCTTCTGCAAAAACTGTACGGGATACCTATGCAGTAGAAATGGTACATAGCCATCATTCGTCTGAATATGATAAAGAAGAAGAGCCCAATTCTGATCTTGGTTTACACTAATAACTTTGGGAAAACTGTATCTGATATTTAACAGTTCAAAGGAAGAGCAAAATCTAGATCTTTACTGGTAATGCAGTGATACTGGAAGTAATTTCATGCTGGGGGAAGAAAAGAGAAAACAGAGACAAAACCTTCTTCCTTACCATCTGTCTGCTGTAAGTCATTTTATGCAAAATTACTTATTCTGTTTCCGTTAAGAAAGTCTAGCTCATCTCATATATTACATTTACTTTTCAGATATTAAATCCAGTATACCTGGTTTCTCATACTCTTTTAATAACCAACATTAATGTACACAGAAAACCTGAAATATGAACACTAAATTAATTTTAATATAATGTTCCAGGATATACTAATACATTCCATTTGTACCTCTCTCTTTAAATTTATTTTCCACAAGTATCAGTGAAGACAGACCACTAAAAATGATATTTGCCCCTAGGTATTCACACGTTTGTTTTTAGAACAAACTATTACAATGTTTACACTCTTAAATAATGGTTCATGAGAAGTCTGAGAATTAAATGGCCACTCTTTGAAGCAATAAGATCAATTAAGCTTTCATATGTAAAATTTTGCAAAAACAAATCTGGACCTTCCAGGCAGTCTGCTCAGACAACAGTGAATTAGAACATTAAAGTGAACGCAATCGGCAGCGGGACACTGACAACAGGAGCCAGGCATGTTGATAAGTGGTCCAGGTAGGAATCCAGGTAAACTATCTAGCCCTAATTAAGTATCTCTGTATTGAAGAAAATAAGATTTTTTGAGGTGAGGTAGTGCTGAAGATTTTGTAAATGGAAGCACAAGCTGCTACATAAGCAAAGTCTGCAAATCAGTCAAACAAAATCTAAGGATGACCTGTAGGTTTTACTGGAAGTGACTCAAAAAACTAGCAAGTTGAGAAAAACACTTTCTTAAAGATATTAATTCAATTTTGTACCAGTGTTAATGAGCACACTACACGTATTTTGTCTATTGCATCATTTTGAGATTTTCTAATGGTCAGGAGGTGAGCTTATTTTTATAACTCTTGACAAAAGCATGCACTTAATTTACAAAAAGTTGTCTTTGTAGTTTTAGGTATTTAGGATATTGCTTATCTGATAAAATATCCATCTCGGTAGGTCTCTGGTTGTTTTCTATCTTCTTATGTTTACAACGTATAGCTCTAAGTTAGATAATGATATTTAGGTCTCTCTATATTCCATACTTTACATGGAAGAATTTTCCGGTATCAGGATGCTGAGTTTTTCCTCTGTTACTTAACTCTGTTCATATTTGTGAAAACAAATTAAGTTGCAACAAATTGGTTTGTTAATCTTGATGTTTGCATGGAGTGAATGAAACAAACAAGATCTCCAAACCAATTGCCTTAAACTTTGGATGCAATCACACCACTGTTGGAAAGAGAAAGTTGCTAATTTTGTTACATACTGACTCAGAGCAGACAGCTGGTAGAGAATGTTCTTATTCCAATCAAGCTTATTTTGTATAATGAGTTGGGCAAATGTACACAACTGGGTAAGCAACGTATATAAAAACAAAAATATGCAGCTCATTTAACAAAACACTGCAGATTATAACATTTCAACCGCTCATGTTCACCGCGGCGTAAGCACTTAGCAATGTGTGCAGTTCTCTCAGCGTGGTACATAGTTAGATTGGCAGAACCAAAAATTTAACAGCACAGAACAGAACTTTATCAACATACACCACTGAAGTAATAAAGCACACAAACTGGAGCACTCAAATAAGCAGCTGAAGTCAGTCAAGTATTCCTGGTGATAGTTAAAGTAGTCCATGCAGCTCAGCCAGTGAAGTGTGCAAAAATGTAATGACTACAGTATACACACCGTAGCCGGAAAAATATGTAGCTTGCTCAATAAGGTATGCAAACATCTTTGAACTGAATGCTATAATAAAAGGTTTGTGTTACAGCAATCAAACATTTGCTGAACAAATCTAATTTTTAGTCTAATTTTTTCTATACTGACATTCTTTAAGTGTGTTATACACTGTAAAGAGCAACAGGACTACATATATACTATGCACATTGAAACACTCTTTCCTAAGAAAATTATCACTCTTCCATATGTTTTTATGAATTATAGAGATGTACAACAGGTGGCATTTAATGAGCAATATAATTTAGATACTCAAAAATGAAAAAAATCTAGCAATTATTTCCTTTTTTAAAGAAGTGTCAAGTTAACAAAATAAAACCAGATAAAATGTACTTACAAATTCCCTAGAAATTCCTCTGGTTTCCAGAGCATCAATCGGGAGAAAAATGGCAGAAATCTTTACAATAAAAGAACTTGGATTCCTTTTGGAGCATATGAATACCAGTAAAAGAAGCAACATTCCAACTGATACTGTACCCGAAATGATAATTGCGTGACTTCACTTCAGTTATGATACGATTTCAATATCTATTGCATTATTCTGACGAACTGATCTGCAACTTCTGGGTAGGCGGAAGAGACACGGTGCAGAAAAGCCTCTCAGGACACCACCAAGTAAAACCATGCTATTTGGGGCGGGGGGGGAGGCGCATCAGGAGTCATTGTGGCTTTACAGCATGAGGGAAGGCAACTGCTGCAGTCTCAGGCTGTGTGCATGGACAGCCAGATGTGAGGCAGATGTTGGAGAACATAAGACAAGGCAGGTATGTTCTGCCTACCGAGAGAAGGAAGATGTCCTCTTTCCATAACGTGTACAGTAAGTATGCATTTGGAGGTATCTTGCTGTTAAAACCTTTGAAAGGCTTGGTCCTGTCTTTAGTCTTAAAATTTACTGATTAAATCTGCTTTTCCCAATAGTCCTTTGCAAACTTATTTCAGGAATTAAAACCACAAACAGCTGTTAAGGGATGCTCAGTGATTTCAGCATGAGCAAGATAAAGATGAACCTTGAACACAAGGGGAAAAGATGGCTGAGGTGTGTCACACATTCTATCCGATTACCAGAAGTTTGCAGTTTCCTGAGTGCAGCTGGAAGGAGCTGCTGGTTTTTGCGGGGCAAGAACACATCAGGATGGTTTTGGATTGGAGCTGATGGCATTGAGCACGGATAGTCATACTGGACATCACATTCCAACCGGTCTGTGTGAGCACAGGGTGAACTGTGATCACTTAAACAGTCATTGTTCACCCCCATTCTGGCAGGTTTTCCATCTGAACCTACCAACTGAAGCAGATATCCAAAAGAAAAGTCACGCCTTTGCCAAAGGTTAAGTGCGTTCCCCCAGGATAAGGACACACTCTGTCCCTTCAAAGAGACTGCCAGGTTTATTTCGCATGGTTTTCCCTAGCTGACTTCTCAGGAATAGCTGAGCTGCTTTGGCTGACATTAAAAGAAGAAAAAACAAACAAACAAACCAAAGAACACCACAAAATTCCGCCTGAGGCAGACATCTGGCATGGAAAATTTTGTGTCAAATCATTACAAGTATGAGAAGTTATAACTAACTGAAAATAGGGTTTGCAGTAGGAAGTGTCAGGCATTCTTAATATTAATGTAATATAAGCATATTAAATATTAACAATAATATAATATATTTAATATTAACAGCATATTAATGTCAATTCAGTGGACAATGTTGCACGCTACAAGTATGATACAAACTTCACTATGAGCTGCCAAAGTACGTGGGAACCGACTGTTTGAAGTCAGATAGGAACAATTTCATCATTTAACCAGCCAAAACAAGAGAACTGGGTACTAAGTAGTAGTACTAAGACCTTTCATCTGAAATTAAGTCTGAGCTCTTATGCTCTGAATGAGCATTAAAGATCCAAAGGTCCTGGATACCATGGGGCTTTGCTTTGCTTTCACCACTTGACGTCTTGATTTCCTCTCCTGCTGATTCTTTAGATATTACAGTGTTTTGCGAATTCCTGAAACCTGCAGCTTTTTGTAAGCTGGGTTCTTGCCTTTGGCAAGAATCTTGGTTATCCTTTCTTTTTGTCCTTCCTTCTTTTTTTTTTTTTTTAAAAAAAATCCTTTCTTTTATAAATATAAGTCTTCATCCCTTTAAAGGGCAGATCTACTTCAGAGTAGCATTCCATTAAAAAAAAAAAAAATCAACCACAAACACAAAGAAAAGAAAAATGAACTTCTCAAGTCAACCCCGCGACTTATGAGATTTTTAGTCACCATTTCTGAATGTGAGAATCTGACAACGCACGACTGCTGCCTTCTCACAGAAAACTGCTGCATTTTGGTATTTGTGTCAGAAGGTCTTTGGGATCTTTCCTGACAAAGCACCTTGTACAAAGCTATACAAAAATAAATTATACTGGAGGGACTTCAAAATGGAGAGGAAAAAAAGTGACACCTGCAACTGTTACTAATGCTGAAGAAAACAAATAATATAACAGTCAGGTCTGTGCAAAATCCCCAATGAAAACTTAGAAATCTCATTTTTCTGACCTTTCAAAATTTAAATCATTCATTACTGCTAACATTTTAAAATAACCCAAACTTTCTTTTTCCCTTTGTAGGAACATATGTCCTTTCAAATGGAAAATTTTTAGTATTGATAGCATCTAGCTTCTTTCTCTTCAGCTAAGGAGTTTTCAAAACCTGCTGATGCTCAGGAGGGAAAAATAAATACTCACCTACTGAGGGAGGATGTTAGGGACCATCCAGAGCTCCACCAGACTCGCTAATCAGTTGCACCTGTGTCTTGTTAACTGGAAATTGTCAAGTCCTTACAAGGTAATGAAGCCTTAGGAAAGTGATGCAGAAAAGACTGAATTATAGGATTTTTTTTCCCCTTGGTAATGCTTTTCATTTAGTTACTTAAAAGAGAGAAATGCTAAAGTCTGGGGTGTTGCAAAGAGCAACATTAAAATAAGACTCCAAGGATTTTAGTACATTAAGACCTCTGATATACTGCTATGCTAACTATAAAATGAGCTTAGCATTTATCGTGGTATTTGTCTATGTGTTTGAGATATTCTTGGTGTTCTTGGTGTTCATGGCAGCCCAGCACCTATAAGCTGTATTAGTGTTTTACAGTTAATTGGGCATAACGGTATCTTAATAACAAAAAAATACTTTTGTAAATACCAATTTAGGCACCTGCCCTGCTTATCTGTCCTTTCTGGCAGTTCGTTCTTTGCCTCCAAACTAATATGCTTGAGCACAGACCCCCAGGAGGTGTAACAACTCTGTAAGGCAGCGTTTCCCATTTGGAACTTTGCTGTCAGCATCAGTGTTACCTCACTCAGGTCTAGGGCAGGGGGATACTGTGGAGAAGGCCATCTTCCACCAGAAAGCTTTCAAAAGGATTTGCAGAGGAACTGTTATTCCTTGTTTAGCATCACGCAGTGGACTGACCGCTAATCTGGCTTCTGTGCGTGACCTCCTGGACTTAAATACTGTGAGGGCAAGAGTCACCCCAAGTTTTCCCATTCAACCTTTCTTGGAAAAACAGCAAACTTGTAATCGAGCACCCTCCCCTGCCAACAGAAGTCAACTTTCTGTTAAAATTTTTACTTTTCATCTGAACATCAATACTCTGAAACTTTCAACTGAAAACTCAGAAATGTCCGTTTAGACAGGCAGCAGTGGTGTAATTAGACAGACTCACGTTCCTTGCTCCCTTGGGCCAAAATCTCCAATACAATTGCAAATGTGTAACAAGACATACATTTATTGTGCTGATTCATCAAAAAGAAAATAGTAAAGGTCCTGACAGGGCATATAACCAGGCTAGAGAGGTATTTAAAACAAGTTTGAAGCTGAAAGCTTCTTGCCAAACTTTTTCCATTCTTTGTAGCAAAAGGTCAAAATATTTGCAAAAAAAGGCAACTTTATTTAATCAGCTCTGGAAAAAAAGGTACTTTTATTTTCTGTTTCCTATCCTTTCATATACACGCAGTCTTTGGCAGAAGAACCATTTCTAGGTATATTGCTAGGAAATTGCAGAGCTACAGAAATAATTGAGCAACGTTTTATTTGATGTTTGACAGGTGTCTGGGCCCTGTTGATCTTGTCGTTGACTCTCTGTATACATGGGCAATATCAGTTGAAATATAAAATAAGGAAAGAGTGCATGGTCTTGCACTGAGACTTTCTCAACTAGCTAAATTATTTCCTAATATATGCCATCCCATGTTACAGCCATTGCCAGATGACATTTGAAGTAGAGTCATGTATTAAACCCTTTGTACATAATTACAGAAGCTATCCATGTTTAGGTTCTATATTCTTTTCAATCAATATTATGGCTGCAGGTGGATAGTAACAGCTGGCTGTTCTGGAACGTGTTAGCAAAATTTGCGGATATCTTACATCCCTCAAGAGGAAGCAGCTGAAAAGACTTAGGTTTTCCTTTTCCTAATAGAAATTATTTAGCCAGTGAGAAGAAATGCTGCAAAGTTTGGTAGGATTTAAAATAGTAATAATAATTACATGTTCTTGGTAGTTCAAAAAGTTAATGCTATCAACGAAATGTTTTCTGGCCCAAATCCTGTTTATGGTGCAGGGCCCAAAGGAGGCCTCAAATCAATGAGATCAGTCTGGGAGAAGTCATCGCATCGTTGTTATAGGGAACCACTGTAAAAAAGAAAAAAGCCTGTGTTTATGAGCACTAGTATAAGGTGTGCCACTGAAGACCAGAGAATGAAGCGACAAGCACTAAGTTCACATGGGAGCATTCTGCTCAACCGTTCTTTCTTCTTTATAAAGTCTAATTCATAAAGTGCAACAGTCAGCCTATGATCCAGAATCAAAGCCAACAAGAGATACACTTACTAACAAATTAGACATTTATGCTGGACACCAAAGTGATGTACAGCCATAATTACTCAAGCTAAACCATTCTATGATTCTATGGTGGTGAAAAGTGACGCTCTCACAGAAATACAGTGGCAGTGATATTTGTATGGATCATGATCTTCTCAACCCTTGAAAACACAGAAGGTAATAATGACAATTTAAATAACATGCAAATACAAAAGCAGCTAACCATCTGATACCCAGGCTGGAAGATGAGAATGAAAAAGCTTTTTCAAGTGTAGGTCCTTGTGAGAAGCAAAAGGAAGATAAAGAAAGCCCTGTTAAGGGAGAGATTTAGATGAAGCTTTTCCAGCAATTGTTTACTTTGGATTTTTGCAGCTGACATTTTTCACAGTTAAAAGCTATTGTTTGTCTGGAGCTTGTGGGACAAACCTGTGGGGGAAAACAAGAAGATGCTAACACGTAGAAAGAAAGACAGGATATATGGGAGAGCTCAAAACCAGCACCCATATATTTGCCTCAGTGTTCTCTGATGGGTTACAAAAACAAAGACATTTTGATGCGTACAATCACTAGCTATTGCTGCCAGTGGTCTTGGTTACACTACTGGGATCATAGCCTTGCAAATGTATAAAAACCTCCATTTACTTCTCCAGTAACTAAGCACAGATGGGCTTTGTGTCCAGGTTATTCACGGAGGTCCTTAGTTTTCTCTTCTTTTTAATCCAAGAGTTTTACGTGCTGTTACAATGAAACCTTTGAACCCTGTATGTTCTTCCATGCTCGCTTCTGAAAAGTAATGGAGTAAAGGTTTCCCCGTATTTATAGTTCCCTTATATTTAGACAGAATTGGAATTGGATCCTTACTGGAGTAGCTGCAGTGCTGATGAAAAAAAAAAACCAAAAAAAAGAGGTTTGTGGGAAAATATAAACTATATGTTATCAATTTCAGGAAACTAAGGGATATTGCTATAGCATGTTCCCTCTTGTTCTGTTTTGTAAAATTAATAATCCCTCCTGTTTTTACTGCAGAGTTAAAATACTTTTTTTCTGCTCTTTCTAGCTGGATCGTTTTGCAGTACTGCAACATTCACACAATTCACCGATTTCTATAAGAAAATGTAATCAATATGTTAGTGTACATTAGAATCTTAACATTGACAACCAGTAGCTTGTGGTATTGATTTGAAAAAACTGCTCATGATTTCTCCAGTGCTTCAGCACTATTTCTTGTATTTTCAATTTTCACTACCTTGAATTCTACTCCAAGTGTCCAACTCATGTACTAACAGACTATTCAAAGTTTTGTGCTTCAAAAGAAAACCCAAGGGTAAGTAGAAGGAAATATGATCTAGTTCCTGCTCTTTTCGTGTACCTGTCTATTTGCCATTTAGAATAAGATCTCAGAACTGCCTTAACCTACCATAATAGTAAGGGGATATATAAATTGTCCTCACAGCTCTGAAAACCCCACTCTGAAGCTGAAATGCTGAATGTTAGATTCAAATGATGTTCTCTGTCTGTTTGCAAAGGTGATTCACAGTCTGTGAATAAACATGTTTTGGCAGCCCCATGAACAGAAGAGCTAAACAAAAGAACTGGGAGGATTTCAATAGGAAAGTTAAGTGTCTTAAAGCAAAGTGTCCTGTGCTGCATGTGTGTAACACAGGTGTCATTCCCCCCTGGCACTAACCCAAACTTGAGGGGAAAAAAAAACCCAAAGTTATAATGGATCTTTACTGGGGCACGCAGTATAACTGCAGCCCAGCCAGTCAGGTCCTTTTGTTTTCAAATGCCATGGGTAAAACTTAGGTCCTGTCCTGACTGAGCTTTAAACATGGATAAAAGAACATCTGTATTTGGAAAAGCTCTCAAACACAGAAATATTAAGCCTCACTTTTAAGCGTTCCTAGAGACTTAAAGTTAAGCAAACATTCATACTTCCTTCCTGAATAAGGGTGGATTTCTGATTCAGGATTTAAGACAGTCTAGCAATATGGGAAAAAGATGCTGGATTCGCCAAAATCCCGTAGGCACAATTTATCCTTAGCAACTGATCACTGTAGATTGGAAGTGATGTTTCTGCAGCTTTGGGATACAGGAACATTTTTATTACTGTTACAGATCAACTTTAAGTGTAATATTGTTTTGTTAGTTTATGTAAATCAATTTGAAATGCTGTATGAATAAAAGGAATTTGAAAATGGATCTCTCATCTTTATTGGCTTTGAAGTACTGAGTATATGGTACTTTGCTGAAACTATTATATTATATTAAGTTATAAGAAACATTGCTCAGATACTGAGCAAGTCTCAGCACAAATTCTGGTAATTTTCCACCAAGAATGACTCTCCAAAAGGAGATAAATATGGTACAGTGCTGAACATCTTCTCTAAAGAAATCATATCATGTATGACCAAAGACCCTTTCATTATCTTACAGATTTGATTTTACTTCAGCTGACTTCCAAAAGCTAATGTAGAAATCTGCTTCAAAGTGACCTCTCGGTAGAGAAAACCTCATCTCTAAATGGTTGCTTATTCTTCTGCAAAGCAACAATAGCAGCAGACTACAGCTATGAGGCTACTACAAATGCTCTGTGCATTTTACCAGGTAAATTTTGCACTCTTTAATATGCCAGTTTGATGGAATACTCAAAGTTACTGAAAACCTTTCTGGGGAAATGTGAAAATTGATAACTTTGCTTCATAACACAGTATTTTAATACAACATCTCAATATTAACCATAATGCTGCAAAAGATATTTTACACTTTATGTTGTTCAATTTTTTCCTGTCGGAAAAGATGCAGGAGTTTTTTTGGAAACAATATACAAATATAATTCCTTTCAGATTTCCTAGAGTTCTAAAATCATAACAGCAGAAGATACAAATTATTAGCAAAAAAAAGTTGTGACCAAAGATATGAGACATTTCTCAGTTCCCTTACAAAATAATCACAGCTGGTCATCTTTAGTTTTCCAGAGCATCATTTAAAGTCTGCTTCCCAAAACACTAATGCAGTTTACACTTTTTTCTTTTTTAACTGCAATGCATATGACAAGTCTTCCTTTGATTTTACTTAAATCTATAGTTACCACATGACGAACACTGCTCCAGCAGCCAGCTTATAACCGTGTATCACAAATTCGAAAGTCTGCAAAAACTACTTTGGTGTCCAAGCATGGGGAGGGGGAGGAACCCACTTGTCACAAAGTAGGCAGGAAAATATGAGCAAAAAGAAGTGTATGCAGTGGCATGAGTAGAAGACTTCCAATACATTAAAAATATTAATAAGAACTTCAAAAATAGTGAGGAGTTTCCCACAAAATTGGGCCAGCGCTCTGTCAACAAAACACAAATACCCATTACATGGGAGAATGGCTTTCTGTGCTCCTTGCACACTTGACACGGAATTCAACAGGAATTTTAGATATGCCGGGAAGGAAGATTTAAGCTGTAAATGTGACTGTGAGAAATAAAATGGTGATTCAGATTTGGGGTATCAGCTGCAAGAGAAGCACACAGCATGTCTCAAGAGGCTAAAATACATGGCTTAGCACTGCCCTAGTTCTGGATCATTAGGGATTTCCTTGGCATAAATCAAAGCAATCTAAATAGTACGCTTTCACCCCAGCTGCTGAGATCCCCAGAGCGGGAAAGCTGAGTCACTCACTCTCTGTGTCAGCATCGATTACAAACTTTGCTGCCAAAAACTCCCCAAAACAGGGACCTTCTTTCCTGAGGTGACAATTACAGCACAACACACAGAACCGGTCCACACCACAAACTCAGATCATTATCTATAGATAACTAATCCATTCTCATCAAGCAGCACTTGTGCTTTCTTCATGTGTAAAGGCAGTTTAATAGTAATTGTAAGTTTATTTGTCTATACCATGGCAACTTTTACGAAACACTGCCATAAAAATGTGACCAGGAAGATTGTTCCCTGCTAAAAATCACCCATCTTCCAAAAATGTATGGCAGCCAGGTACCCTCTTTTGGAAAGAACAATTCCTTTTCTCACATTGTTCCTCACAGCTCATGCTTTAAGATCTTTCTTCCTCAAGTAATTGAAAAAAGCATGCCTGTAGGAAAAAAAACAAAAACAAACAAACAAACAAGCGAAAAAAAATCCCAACCTTGCAGGATAGATTAAAATTTTGTCCATGTTTGTAACTCTATTACCCTAACCATAAACCAAATTACACGATATTTTACGAGAACGCTGACAATTCTAAAGCCTATTAAAAATATGAACAAATCAATAAAGATAAAGCTGAATTATACATATAAGGAATGTTTTCTTTATTGAACAATTCTTATAGATCGTTTTGAAAAAACATTGCTCTAGACATTTGCTTGGATGATCTTATTGCTAAGTTTTAACATGATAACTATAGTAGTTTTGCATTATGTCCTTACCAACAGCAAACAAGCAGAAAAATTGAAAGACATTCAGATATAAACATATATGAAGTCTCCTGTAAATAGCTTCAGGGTTTTAATCACATTAACAGCATGTTTATTATTTAAAAAACTCTGCTAAACTGCAGCTGGGAAAAGGAAGAGTGTCTTACTACAACCACAACCACTGGCAAATATGTTGAATTACTGTAGTTAGTTACTTTTGCTGACAAGACCTGTGTTACTTATTAGAATTGGTAAAAAATTATGATCCTTTACATCTGCATGAAATATAAACCCAAGAAACAATCTGGTAAATTTAAAAGGTCTGTTTCAGTGTTTATAAAAATATTTTCATTGCGTTTCATAAATTTCTGTATATAAATACAAGATTAGCAGGGTAAATTATAGTTCAAAACCAGGGCAGCTCTTGTCCCAAGAATTTGGTATTGCTGACCACAACTGGATTTTAAGATTTATTTTAATCTTGATAGATGTTTAAATGAGCTAAAATGGTTATTTCAGCACCAGAATGTGTTATGACAGGCTTCATTACATTATATATACATAACTTTCCCAAAGAAATATATCATTGCATATACAGATTTTTCTCACGAAAAAGCCAGGGCAATTCAGTTCTCTTTGCGTCTTTCACCCCTGGGACGAACTCTCACAATAAGAATTGTCAGTGCCTTATTTATAATGGCAGATCTCAGGTCTGATTCTGGCAGCTTTTGATCTCTTGATGGCCCAAAAGCTTTCAAATACAGAAGAATCTGATGCTTTTTTGGCATCCTGCAGTGTGCCTAAACCTCAAAAGCAACTTTTAGTCCCAGAAGTGAATTACTGAAGCAGTGTAAACAAAACACAAACGTCACAAAATGATGAATATCTCAAAGAAAATATCTTTGTCAGACAGATGACAACTTCAGATCACTTGAAAAGCATTTGTAGAAACTCTGCAATCTGCAAACTTCTGTTTTACAACCTAAAACTAAAAAGTACATGAAAATAATGAATTATTAAAACCTCAAATAGTCTTTTTTGACATCCATATAAAAATTCAAATATATCCATTCTTTTAAACATTTAGTCCCTGTAAAAAAGATTTCTGCATGTTTCTACATCACAGAAATGCACATAACTACCTAGTTCCAAAATAACTGTCGGTAAATAAGATACAAGAGCTTCCTTGAAAACTGTCTTCAATGAAGCTCTCATATCTGATTTATTGAAAAAGAACAGAATAAATGAGAGACAAAATATTTGATATCATTTGAAGAAATAACTTTTGACGAATATGTGACAATGACAGTTATTTTATCCCTAGAAACCTCTTCTTGGATAGACTATATTGATTAGGTGAGACCTCTAGACAAATGCAGAATACAATTGTCCTAAATTTCAAATGGGAAAATGTCTAGCTTTTTTCTCTATTAATATGTTATTCTTTAACTCTTAACAAAGCTTAAGGTTTTTTTCTTTCTTGCAATGAGCAGAAGGGAAGGGAGAGAGGAGGGAGAAGGAATGGACCACACTATCCTGCATAAGGTGTTGGGTTGTTTGGTTTTTTTAGCACAAAAATGCAATAAAACTGGCTTGCCAGTTTTCAGGTTTATGTGCCTCAGTGTTGTGTTAAGGTTGCAGTGGATGCCATAAAATACTAGATGTATGCGTCAGTCTATTAGGCATCATACATTACTTTTTTAAGCAAACTGGAAACGGAGATGAAATGTTGTAGACTAGCAGGCTTGATGCTGTAACCTTTTTATACCAGCTATAACTACATTAACATAAAGATAGTTGCTATAATATCATTACCGGGAATCAAGGCACTTTGAAAATGTCTGTTCCTTATGCCAATTGATAGTGGAGTTAAATTAGCAATGAAGCACTGTGCTAGCAACATATCCGTTAATAAAAAAAAAAAAAAAAAAAAAAAGCGCAGCAGAAATGTGAGAATACATTTGGAAACAATTCAAAGAGACTGGGGAATGACAGCAGAGGATTTGCCAGACTAATGAAATTCCTTGTTCCTAACCTTTAAATACCTGCGTGTACAGTACAAGGCCCCGTTCTGACTAAATCTGTGCTGTTAGGTTTACAAATAAACCTGCTAAGCCTTTTGCATTATTGATCAGCGATGGCATGCTTAGCCCACACGTCCTATTTACATTCCATTTCTTTTACACTTCTAAGATACAACGTGTCTTTTACAAAACAAGAGCTCTTTCCATTTAAACCCTGCAGTTTGTGTTCTTCATGCATTTTAATGGTTGTAAGCAATTTAGAAGGTTAGTCTTTGAATAGTAGATAAAACTGGCAATATTTATTGGTAAATAAATGTCTAATTATAATAATATAGGAACATTTCCAATATCATGGTTTTTCTAAATAAATAGCTGGGAAATTATCTCCTTTGTATACCAATGCTACTTAAATAAAAACTATGTAACAACTTACATCATTCTAATGTTATAATGAAGAGATTTTGCACCTATTCTAAACACAAGGCAAGAATGTTTTAATTTAAAAATGAAAAATAAAAAATGGGGATTCAAATATAGTTATTTCATTCCCATGCTTGGCAGAGACAAACTGAGCCCACCTTTCCAAGGCTAGTAAAAGAGTGGCTAGCACAGCCACAATGACAAATTGAGATGACGTGAGCCAGGTCTTGAAAAATTTCTTGTTTCAAGCCACGTTAGGAACAATTCTGATTCCTTTCGCCTGCTTCTGACCGTCTGGAGCAAGAGGATGCAAACATCAAATCCTCTTTAATAGTAGGTGTGATACAAACCCATGCACTTCCTGACCAGAATCATCTTGTAAAGTCCTTAAAGAGATCTAGAGAGAAAGTTTTAAAACAGTTCCCCAGTTTCCAAATCTGCTTAGAGCATTCATACCACAAGGCAGTTTAAACATCAGTGTTTCTGAAATCAGAAAAGGAAAATCATCAGCCACTTCGAGCAGGTCCTGCTTTGACATCAGAAAGTCAATTCACTCAGCTTAGCAGCATTCAATTCTCAACAACATTTTGTTCTGGGTCTCTGTCAAGTTATTCTAGGCTGTGAAATTGTCAGGAATGATGGATGACTATCAGCCTTCTGCTATCTTCTTTCCTTCTCCTTAGAGATTTGCGGCTGCTGACTGCAAAGCAAATTCCTCTTTTCTTTTTTTGCACAACATACCAAATGAACAACAGTAATTATGAGAAAGCCTACACTACAATTATTTTAGCACTTAACTTTGTATTGACATCTGTAAGAGACAGAGCTCTCTAGATTGATTAGCAATGATATAGCTTCCTGCCTTTTACTAATATTGCTGCAGTCATCCTTTACATGCAATTTGCTCAAAAAAAAACCCCGCCGTTTTCTCTCTTAATATTTTAAATTACAAATTGAACTAATTACAGAAAATTTCTAATACTTTAAGAATACAGCATATTATTATTGTACCAGTGTTTCAAACTGTATAGTACTCATAACATAATCAAAACTGACATAAGGGAATAATTTAAGGATATTAAATGGGATTTTGTTGGGGAAGATGCTGAAGCTGTATTATTGTTCCAGTTTGAAATCCTTACTTGAACAAATCCCGTTTGGCCAGACAGTTGCAGCCCTGGTATATATAGGGGAAAATTTCACTGAAAGCAGCATTAAACCTATTTACACATTGACAGAATTTGATGTCAAGTATTTAAACCATTTACTAAAACTAAGTACAGGAAGAAACATCTGGTCTGGGAAAAAAAAACAATTTAGGGAGGAAAAATGCAACAGTGAGAGAAAATAAACTGGGACATCCTTCAACCCCATGCCAATTATAATCCAGTCTCTCATATTTCCATTGTATTCAAAATAACTGCAAAATTTATCACAAACAATTCTCTAGCAATAACACTACATCAATTAATCTCCATTACTCTCAGCTACATAGCTGTTCTTTTCAATTAGACATCATATCTGCTCAGCTCAGTACACGGGGCTACACATACACTGTTAAATGAAAGTCTATTCCATCTCAGACAGCATGGTCAATCCTGAAAAATATAGATTCAGTACCCCCAAGGAAATCATTATCAGATATCATCGTCATTGCCATTAACATCAAATCCAAACAAAACCAAAATAATTTCACTTTCCAAAAATCTTAAATAGAGCATAAACATTTTTCCTCTAACCCGTTAATATACCCTGGCCAGACAAAAGGCTCACATTTACCAGGAGTTTTTCTTGATCACGTTAGATACACGTAAGGTAGAAATAAATGTTTCTCCCTCACAAGTTCCTATTATGAAGCAGGAAACATTTGCAAATTATTGTGGTTTAGAATTTACAAAAGATTAAAGTGGATGCATTTAAATGGGGTCAGATTAACATAGAGATTTCTTCCTTGACCTTTTTTTCCCTTAAATGCATTTCTTATGTCAAGTAGTTATGCTCTGTTTCTTTTAAAGAAAGAGTGTTTAACTCACTAGACATTTAATACAGATTTTGCTGGGGTTATTAACCAATTTGCTATTGTCTCAGCATTCTCTTGTTTCCCTCAGCTTTACTAATGGATAATCATTTTATTATAGAATGATTATCTGTGAGTAAATCCAAAGGAGAAGAAAGAAACTACAGACAAATAGAAACTCCTACTTTCTAGAAAAACAAAATCTGGGCTATAATGTCAAAATTCAGCTCGGTGCCTTTGCATGACATTCTGCTACAACCACTGGATTTGTCAGAATATTTTGAAGGTCCTATCATTTGGTATGTATTTTTATTTATATGAAAAGTAAGCTGTCCGCTGCAGTGAGGTATTCGTCGGGAAACGAGGAATGGTTTCAGCTGGTATAAACATTAATTTACTTTCATGCTTCGACCTGTTGTGACAGAATTCTGTCATATCATTTACAAAGGGATTAATAAGTGTTTAAGCTGCATGGTTCACTCCCGCAAAAAGCACCAGAAGGTCAGTTTAATTTTTATGAACTTCAATATACAAAAGATTACTTCTCTTAGATTTAAAAAAAACAAGTATCTTTCATCTGTGAGCAAAACATGCTCTTCAACACAACATTTACATACAGGGATTTCATCACTTTAATGGTGAATAATACTTTTGTACACCAATGGTAATATTCACTTTATAGAAAAATTTGATGGGAAAAAACTGCAACTCAGCGTGAATCAAGGTTACGGAATTTGGCCCGAAATAAAATTGCCCCACCTTGGTCAAAAAAAGTACTTTCAAAACATCAGGTAGATACCAGGTCAAAGACTGTCCAGCTATTTAATCTAGAGATCGGTAATATATGAAGTCAAATTTCACATTGAAGGTAGCTAATCATTGGGAGCGTATTATCGTAATTAATCCTTAATCAGATAAATTAACTCACTGGTATGTTCAAAAAAATTTTAATCTTTTTCTGCAGTAGAAAAATGAATGTAACCTCTCCTAGGAAATGTCCTAAATGTCTCCCTCAAAAAGTCATTAGCTGGAATCTGCAGTATATGGTAACTTAATGTCAGAAAAAGAGGTAACAGACGTTAACAGTCCCATAATGAGATGAAATGCAATTTAAACAGTAATCTCATTACCTAAAAATAAATAAACCTCTTCTGCTTTACCTTTTAGACTTAGCTTAGGCCTATTTGTTTTACCTCCATTTAGGTTTCAACTTTAATCATATCTCAGAAGCTTTTACACAGAAGAACAGCAGCAACTGGGTTTGTCTACAATATTTGCCTGCTTGTAGCTGTTTACTCTGAAACGTCTCATTTGTTGCCAACTAGAAGGCAATGTCCAAAGTCATAGAGCAGAGATAAGGGTTTAAATCCCACTATCAAGAGAATCACCTTCTCACCAGAGAAGTTTGAACCATATTTAATTAAATATTCATTTACTTCCAATGCATTCGTTTTTCTTATACCAATAGTAAGATCCAGATATGTGTATAAATAAATGTTGCACAAACCCTTTGTATCATTATATAATGTGATCCTAATACTATTAGCTTGCAATTCATAGGAATGCAGAATTTTTACTGGTAATTGTGTTTTCTTAAAAATGTATATGTCTGAGAACAGATCTTATGTATGGATATCTGCCTATATTGTATAAAAAAATGAGAGGGAAGGAGGGAGAAAAAGAAAGTGCATATTCTCCTTCTTACATGTAATCAATTACATGCTGATAATTAAAATCTGCAACAAGGCTGAGTTTAGAAGGTATTTCCAAAAACAAAAGCAAAACCCTTACCGCTCCACAAGACATATATGTGCAAAATACTGTATAAATAGTCGTTCAAGAAAACCATATGAAACCCAAACAAAGCCATATTAACTCTAATTTCCAAAAAATCTCAAGTACGGCATATTTTCCCTCTAACCCATTAATATGCTCCAGTCAGACAAAAGGCTCACATTTACCAGGAGTTTTTCTTTATTATATTCCATGTGAGATACGTGCAACATATATTAGGTAGAAATTAATGCTTCTTCCTCACAACCTGCCGTTATGAAGCAGGAAACATTTGCAACTTACTGTAGTTTCAAATTTGCAAGATGAGAGTGGGTGCCTTTAGAAAAGGTCATCTTTTCTCTGTCATTATCCACCCCTCTCCAAATTATTTTTTATATCAGAAAGAGAACATTTTCTGTGTTAGATAACTATTAGCATGTCAAAGTTAATTATAACATCTTGGAAGCTGTGTTGTTCTACTACACCACTCTGCCATGTTTCAGTTATTCTTTGGCACCATTTTGCACAAGTATATTGCTTGGGACTTCTTGACTCACATTCGTAAAAACAAATAAGGAGTGAAAACTAAAATAATAAGGAGAGCTAGAATATTACTGTGTGAAGAGCGATGCCACATTAGTAGAAAGGGACGTCACAGTTTTGGGTACCCAGAACTTGTGAAGTTTCTATGCACGGGGAGGTAAGAAGCCACCCTGTTGGGTAGCAACTTGGGGGAGGCACAAGAAAACTTTGTAAGACCTAATAATTCAGGTAAACAGCATTTTACTTAGCATGTCATGTTTTTCTCTAAGATGTGCATTTCTACTACTATAAGGTATTAAATTCAGTTACTCTAAGCTTGAATATGTTATTTCAATCAGATTTATCATAATTTTTAAAACTTTCTAATCTATCTGTTCTTTAGTAAATCCATAAAGCCCTTTACATGCATTACTGAAAGAGCTGTTCTTTCTCTTGATGTATTTGAAGATAAAAACACATACAAATTCCACAAATTTTAAGAAATTGAGAAAAAAGGATTTCAAGACTGACAATTTCCTAGTTGAAGACTCCAGAAATATGCATGGAAATCTACAGACCATGGTAATTTTCTTTTCAGAAATCCAATACTTTTTACTAAATACAGCCTTTTTCCTTTCTTTCCATTCTATCAGGGTTTGTTTTCAGATGAGTAACATTTTTGAGAGAACTTGCTGTAAATATGTTGTTGTAACCTATCCTTTAACTAAGGCATTATGTCAAAGTTGAGCACTGATCAGACTTTAGACAGCATTAGAAACACAAAAAGTTTTGAAACTTTGTGACAGAAACCTAAGTAACATTTAACCAACTCTGAATCATGCCCATCTTTTTTTATTCTCAAAGAATTGTAAGATGAAAATTGAGCAATCTTCACTTGATGTACAAAAAAAAAAATTTATAGATGGAACATTTTTTAAGACCCTTTCTACTACAGGATATAAAGGTACTTATGCCATGGACATGCCTCGTCCTTTTCATGTTTTAAAGGCTGACCGACTGAGATATCAGTAATATTGCAAGAAAAATGCTCAGGACTCTCTTCCTTGCCTATAACTAATGATTATTTTGCTATATTATGCAGAATATTATGAAAAGAGCAATAACTGAAAGCAAATATTTATTCTTATTTCCTGTTAGTCTGCAGTCAGACTGGTGCCTCTGTAAGTTAATGCTAGCATTATCAGCTGCAAAGGATAACAAACTCTGAAAGTTCAAAACATTTGGTCACACTCTACCTTTTATGTTACCAGATATTTCTAAGACACTTTCCCTTTCTTCTTGAAAGTAATCAAATAACTATATAGGGATGAAAACATATTAAAACCATTTGACGTTGTTGTTTTGAAGTATCAGTAGCTATGGAGAAGAATATACCTTTTCAACCAAGCTTTTAATTATTTTTTCCCCAACTGAAGAAAGGAACTAGCATATTTTTGACAATAAATGTTTCCTATCCAGATGTATTGTTTTAGCTAGGTTGAATCTTGATAGACAACACTATTTTCTTTCACAATTAAGTGACTTATCTGAATGACTATGGATAACACAGTTTGCTGCAGTCACCTTATCATTTGTCATACTTTTGTACTCCTTAGCAACAAAAAAGTTGAAAGGGTTCTAGTTTTGGAAGCTCCACTATAATTGTATTTATGATCCATACTGTTTCTGCTTTGGCTTTCATCTCACAGTCCCTGCTTGCCATTATACTATTGAGGAGCATGACAAGGTCTTAAGCAAGAAGAGATGCCACACTTGCTGGGCCCTCCTGTAAGTCTGCAAAACGTGACACAGGCTCACGCTGGAGGCTGGAGTGTCTCCATTCCTCTTCCACCTTCATTCCACTCCATGACTCGCTGACCCATACCCAGCTCTCATTTCTACACTTCTGTGATGCTGTGATGCAGCCCACACTAGAGACCAGCCAAGCTCAGGTAATGTCCCTACTGTAACCTCTGTTAGCAGCTGCCCCAGTCCCTATTGTCATCCAATTTCTCAGGAAATTGCTACAATCATGAGACAGAGCTATAAGAAAGTCTGTAGAAAGACAAAATTACACAGTGTGAGAGAGACACCGACATGGAAAGGTATAACAAAGTAAAACAAACAAACAAAAGAAAACAGAGGGCTTATTCAGGAGTGAGCTGAGGGCCAAGAGCTGCTCAGCTGGTGATGTGTGCGTCCATGCTCATGATGGGGCAGGTGCAAGATGGCAACTCAGCAACATCAAGGAGGAGCTCCAGCAAGGCACAGAAGCTTTTGCTGCCTTTTGTAGAGATTTTGCTGGCCAGCAAAGACCCTTCTAGGCAGTGAGTATGCTAATGCTTAGCCTCGCAGCTCATTAAAGCCTAGCTATTTTGTGTTTGTGTGTTGGACAACAAACAGTTACTTAATCCTTTTAGGCTGTGGATGTGCTGCTTGCAGAGTTGGTTTGTGCGAAGCTAAAGATGTCCAAACAAAAGGGGAAGTAACAATACTATGATGACCCTCACGTAGGTTTTAAATGTTTGTGTACCACTGTGGTTTGTGACCTATTTCTGTGCCTTGCATGCATTCCCGTGCTTAGAAAGCATCGGTTCTGTGGATCGCATCCCACATGGAGTGTTTTCAACCTAGCCAGCCAGCAAAAGAAGGGGCCAACACTCAGCATCCTTGGCTCCAGCTTCAAGTTGCCTCTGTGAGACAGAGCATCAGGTAAGGACCTTGTTTTTTCAGCAGGGCAAGCTGAAGGGAGGTTGGGAATTAGGTAGGTAAAATAATCCAGACTTATTCTGCAGCATCCCCAAACATCTCACAATCATTTCAAACATACTGACACTCCCAACACTGAAAGCCCTCCATGTCCCCTACACCATATCCCCTTGAAAAACCTTACCGACCCTGCCAGCTCTCCCAGGGGCAACAAAATTCCATTTTGCCTACACTGCTGAGAAGCCTTAAGCTGGCCCTGATATGAATAATAAGCAATGATCCCATTGGACTAAGCATTGTACAGAGACATAACAATGAGTTGGTCCCAGTCACAAAAGCTTACAAGCTAATTAATGAAAAAAATAGGTTTAGTCATATCTGTAAAACAATGTAAAGATGTAAATGGGCGTCCCATGGTGAGTGGTCCAGCATTGTATGAAATGCTGCAAAACTTTTAGTCCAAAAAGGCAGGATTTGGCCACATTTCTAAATTACCTTAAAAATACTCTCCTAAAGCTACCCAGAAGCAACAAGAAGGGAAACGTGTGAAAGGGACATGTTGTAATTACAGATGTGTCTGTGTTACAGTCTGGTTTTTATTCCAGTTAACTCAGTCTTGTTCTTGCCCTAATCTTAGTATTTAAGCGCCCTGTGATTCTTCCCCTTTGCTACAAAATCAGCACGATCACAGTGAAGTATTCCTCCTTTGCGACTTTTAACAGCTTAACGATATGAAGAGAATATAATCCAATACAGTGTTATATCCTCCCAGGTCTACAAACAGGTAGAGGTGATAACTCTAAGCTGTGTGAACTGCACTTTTTCTCTCCCTGATGTTACTATTATTAACTGTGTCACTGTGGATAATTTTAGCACAAACATCCAGCGAATCTACCTTATAGTCAAAAAACAACCTTACTTCTTTCAAGCCATGAAGAATCCAGCTTCCTCAACCCCAGCAACTTTTTTAATACTTTTTTAATTAACTGTTTGGCAAATCTGCAGCAGCATGAAAACAAACTATTAAATCCAATGAAATATAAACAGCTCGAGGTGCTACTAAGAAAAATGATGTACAATGACACTTTAAATGGTGGCTTCCAGTCTGGGTGAAAATACTAGTTCCAGTGTTATTCCCAGGGGTAAGGTGTTTTAAGTACAGAGGCACAAAGCCTGTAGGATTCATTTGCAGAAGCCTCTGCAAGTGTTTTCTCAAGGGTTTACACCTATCTGCCTGTATGGTTTGCAGTGTGGAAAATTCCCAGGGCCATACCTAGCGTCTCATTCTTTTTATTACAGATTCGGTATGGCTGCAGGCTCAAGAGTATCATTGCTATAAGTATCAGGAGGCCTGAGGAAAAGCTCCTTGAATAAACCCAGGAAAAACTCAGTCTAGACAAGAGAAGCGCAGCAGTTTGATTCACACAGCTCTGGGGTCCAAGGGGAGGAGGAGTGAAACCCAACTGCACGTTCAGAGTTCTGCCTACAGATTTCTGCCTGAACTCAGCATCAAAAGCAAGCCTTTTGTGCTCTGTCAGGAGATTCTTTGTTAATCCTTTTTTAATTCTTAGTTTAGCCATCCGGTTGCCACTGGGACAGTCTCTCTTCTTTCATACAAACTTTAAAATAGTACTGAAATTTCAGACAAAGCAAACTGGTTTTCTGGAGAGCACATTAAAAATATCAGATAATGAAATACAAGCCATTGAAATGGGGTTATATTAGATCAGTTTTAAACTGTAGTCTTCACAATGCAAATCACATGGAGTGACCACAACACTACTCCCGGAGAAGACTGCATGAAAACAACATATCTAAATGCAGAAAATTAAGTATGCCAGTCTATTATTTCTATCCACAAGGGAAATGGGTTTTTTTAAGTTTTTATCTACATTAATTATAAAGAAAAATATAAAAAAATAAATAACTTCATGAATAGGATGTTACTAGGAAAAAAAAAGTCATTATTCATGAACTGGTCAGTAAACTGGGATGTTCTTTGCACATTGTCCAGTCTTTTTTTTTTTTTTTTTCCCTAAAAGCTTCACAAATAAAAACTGGGAAAAAAGCAGATACGAGAAATTCTAAATAATGTGAGGGTTTCTAAATGTAACAAAATTACAGAAAAATATACACTAAATGACTTTGCAGATGCAAGGAGAAACGAGAAAATTGACAGTATTCACCATATCTCAAAACTCTTCATTACTTATTTGCTGTAGTCGGTCTAGCAGATAGACAGTAACATGCAACATAATGTTTCTAAGTGTTTCTGAAATCAGGCAGAATGGAACTCTGAATTTAGCATCTATTTCACAGACATATGCCTTAAAAATTGAAAGCACTGTACTCTGACTTCTATTTCTGAAATTTGTGTTTACCCTTTAAGAGCATATTTTTAGGTTGTTCGGAAACTCACAGATGATATTATTCTTATTTGACTCTTCTTCTTGTCCTATATATAAGTTGAGATAAATTTCAGCAAAATGCATAATTTACTATAAATTTATCTAGAAACGTATTTAGAAATATTTGGGGAAGGTTGTCTTTTTAAACCCCTGGAAATTCGTGGTGCTTCTTTAGCTCTGGAGTCTTCTGAATTTGCTTTCTGTTCTCAGAATATTTTTGATTACCAGGACTGAATTGTTTAAAATTACTGCTGTGGTGGAGAACAGTTTCTGTGTTTCCAAATACTTTTATCTCTCATTTGTTTTCCAAAACTTTCAGGTTCTGTTCTATTAATTTTTCTCTGCCTGGATGCACAGCTAACTGCAACATAAATCATCTAAAGACACGGATTTATCACATCTGGAAGATTCTCTTCAGTACTGTCTATGAGGTAAAACCTTTACTTTTTCATCCACCTGTACGTCACATTTCCCCATTTTATCTGGCACATTTAAACTAGATGCAAAGTATACTTTCTACTTAGTCATGAAATAACTGTGACAGGATATGACAGCTGTGCAAAATGGAGAAGACGACCTTTAAAAGGTTCACAAAACAGGATACCAGGACTCTGAGACACTGCTACCACATGTACTGCCAAGCAAGAGTCGATTAATCAAGATACTATGGCAGGAAAAATGTTTTCTCAAATTTGTGACACAGAGCTGAGGCTGCTTTGTCACTGGGCGCTATTAAAGGAGCAGCGTTCAATCCCGTCTTTCAGCCCCGACTCTGACACTGATGTATTTTGTAACCTTGTGGCAAATCATACAGCATCTGTGAACCCCGCTTTTCATCCGCGAGACAAAAACAGTAGCACTAACCTGTCTTCCCAGGTTGTTATTGTTAGTCTAATTAATATCTGTAAAATGCCGTGATCATCAAATGAAACATTATTTATAAACGCAATTACTCTTATATCCCTGATAATGGATAAACAGGAAAGAAAATCAAAAGAGGGAAGCTTCATTGCCAATGCATCAGCTTTCTCCTATTGCTCTCATTAGTCCTTCCTGCTTTAACCACTCTGTTTTTCAGTTTCTCCACCAGTGGAAAAAACTGTATCTACTTTATAAAGTTGGAAGTATATTTGTAAATGAAGTGACATATGGTATTGTGCAAAGATCAAGTAGAAAGCTCCGAATAACTACCAAGTGCTAAGGTGAAAAAGCATCCAACCACAGGCGGTGCAACAGGATTTTATTCCTAATAACATTATAACCAGGTGAAAAATTTGCGGCTTAGATCCAAAATCCTGCAAGGATTTCTCAGTCTGGGACTTCAGGACAAGTAGCATAACAGCAGAAGCAGCTCTGTTTTGTATCCTACTGGCTCATTTCAAAGAGCCCCCTCACACCACAGATACTCAAGTAGAAAAAGTTGAAATATGTGTTAAATATCAGACAGTATAAAGACTAACATTTATCTGAAAGTATTTTTAATAATGGCTCTGTTTTTTCACAAAGGCTATTCTCAATAACACCTTCCTCCTTCTGTTATCCGGAGGAGGCGCTTCCATGACTCTGGCATGAAAAAGGGAAAAAAAATAAAAAATTGAGCAAGCCTACATGTGATGCTAAAGAAAATGGTTTCTGAATTAAAACAAATCTGACATGCGTTTTTAAAGCTTCCTCTGCCTAGATAGGTTTAAAATATAAGCAGCTTTGCCAGTAAATAACCAAGTAAACAACAGAGGAGGGCATGATAAGGAAAGGACCAAGTCAACACATGCCTCAGAAAATGAGAGCCTACAATTAAGAAATAAGATAACACCAGGAAGCTTATCCCCGTTTCAGTCGCAGATGCATCTATATGATTTATACGTGAAAAACAATATCAAAACAAACCAAATCAAAACAGTCTTCACATTTATGGGGATGTGAGTTTGTACTTTTCTTCAGTTACACAGTGATAATTAAGGGAAGACATTTGAAACACCCACTTCAAAAAGTGAACATACTTAATATAGGGTAAGATAACGCAGAACTTAGTAAAGATGTCAGCTCAGTCTAAAATCATAATTACTGTGTACAACTTGCTCCTGAGGGGTTTTCCCAGTAGAAATAATTGCATTACTTCAAGTTCCTTTTATTAAAAAAAATTACAGATAGGCATAACATGTAATTTTGCAAACAAAAAATAGTGTTTTCCTTTTATTTCCAGATTTTATATTTCCCTGACAAAATGCTGCAGACTGCAGGGAAAACAGTAACATTCAGCTTGGAGTAAACTTTAACACTTTGAATCAGATTATATTTAAATTAAACAGCTGCGCAATTAATGATAGAATAAGCAAACTTCCTAATTACCTGAAGTATAACTTTAATTTTTATGATCTTGTTATCTGTAACCCACCAGCTGGACTACTACATTCATTTCTGGCCCTCATCTTACCCAAAAGAAAATTTTGGTTATTCTGAAGAAAAGAACAGTTACAAAAGGGTGAGTGAGTGATATATTCCGATTGCAAACACAATAGAAGTTGTGTGTTTTGGTTTTGCATTAAAAAATATTATCTAGCCTTCCACAGACCATGTATCATCACCCCATAACTCTGATCAAACCTAAAATTTTTGATGGAATAATATATCTTTACAAAAGATATTGGGTTGATTAAAGGCTTCAAATGGAAGTCCATTATGTTCCTCAATCAGTTGTTGCACATGTCGAACGTGCCCCACTGCTGCAAATTTATGCTTCCTTTCTATGGTCTGGATTTGTTCCCACTCACTGGATGCCCTTATGCCTTTGGTCACTGGAGACCAAAGATGTGAGTCACCCCCAGCCTATATGAATGCTCTTTGTGAGTCTGAGCAGTGTTTGGCACAATGGTCTTCGGCCCCTTGAATGGTACAGCAGTAAAAGTAATAATAAAAAAAAAGTGAGTAAAAATGGCATTTCTGGTATTTATATTTATGTGTGCTGAAACCACTGGTTCCTTCAGTCAGTCTCTTCAACTTTCTGTATCCCTCGCTTGCATTATGTTTGGCTTCCTTTAAAATGGAGCAAACAAAAATATCCCACATTTCAATCTACTAGTTCCATTAGAAAGAGATTTCCTATTATTGGCAAAATCTGTTCTCATGGTTAAAAGTATATACTTAGAGATGTGTAACACCTACAAAATCATGTGCAACATATTAATACCGGATAATGACAGAAAAAATAATTTTCTCATTTATCTATTCACCACAGAGGCTCTTATCAAGTGCTGCAAAAGCAACCTCAGTCTTTATAGATATTTCCCAAAATTTACAGTCTATCAGTTACAATTCAGCATTGAAGCCTTGATCAACTTGGGGGGTGGGAGGGTGGGGGTAGGGGGGTGATTAAAAAAAGAACACCTTTATTTTAATGATTCTATACTCAGCTTTTCCCTTACATTTGGAATTGGGAGAAAAGATTATTTTCTTTTGCTTTTAAATGAATCAGCATTTACTCACAGCCTGGTAACTGACCACAGTCACATTTTTCCCTAGTGAGATTTAAGCCCTCAAGCCTGCAAAAGAGATTTTTTACCTCTCCTGTTTAAAGTAACAAGGTTGAAAGTGGAGTAGAAATGCAGCAAAAGTACTCGCTGCAAGTTGTAGTCTCTATGCAATTAAAAAACCCAAACTATATGTGCTATTAACATGTTAATAATCCATGATAGAAATTATATAGTGAAGTTTAAGATCATGGCCCTGAGTGCATCCATCAGAAAGTTACTGTGCACCAAAATGCAGTTAGCGTGCCCTCGTTTTCTTCTATGCAACAGGATATGATATTGTCAATCACCATGAAACTACTTGTAAAACAAAATTTCAAAGGAAACCTCACAACAGCACCTCAGGCTCAAACACCCTTAAGCTGAGGAAGAAAAATTTCATCTTGAAGGTTTAATCCAATTGCTACAAGTGGGCTGAGCATGAAGAATGATCCAAATAAACCTTCCATGTAGGAGGAGTTCACTTTTGGTTTTGAACTCTGGGCCTGTCTTCACAAATTTCACAAATCAGCTGTGAAAACAATTCCATTCACAGCGTGAGGATTTCCAAGCTATTCTATAACTCATTAAGTGTCTGCTAAAAGTCAAATCAATTATTTCCTCGTAGACACCAAACAAGCTCTAACTGCATAATAAATAGAAGAAACACTATTTATTAAGTAACAAGTCTAATTATTTCCTGAGCAATCACATTCTCTTCCCCTTAGAAATATCATTTCCTTTGTTCTCCCAGCCTTCAGCTTCTTCCCCACTCATTTTTGTGATCTTTACAAAATTCTTTGTGGATTGCTGTCTTGTTTGGCTGTAGCAAGTGTCTGAGTAAAAAAGGAGGAGTTTCTCTCAAGCAGTTTTTTCAATAAAGAGTATTTACACCCACACTTCGGAGCTGGGGAAAACTGGATAGCTCGTCACGTTTCATCTCCTCCCCAGGAACATGGTAGAGTCCCCACCACTGGAGGTTTTCAACGTGCAATTGGACAGGGTGCTAGATAGTCTCATCTAAGCTCCCTTTCCCACAAAAGGGTTCCTACAAGGTCCCTTCCAACCTGGGCCATTCTATGACTTTGTATTTTGAATGAAGAGAATTTATCCGTGCCAGGTCTGTAAGAAAATTGAAAACAACCAGATAATTGAAATGGTGACGGGGAAGGACGTGTTATCTCTGGATGACCTCTGTGCCCAAGGCCACTGAGCTTATGTGGAGCTTCACCATTGTTCGGTAGAAGTTATTTGATAAAATGATGATGACAACTTTACTTTCTTTATCACAATCTTCCTCTCCTATTCCATCTTCATTTTAATTTTCAGTATTCAGCACTATATTTTATTAAGCATAACCTGATTACATGAAGACACTGTGATGATATTACTATTGACTAGGATATTAGAATAACCTTGAAAAACATAATTCTTTTATAACATTAAACAATCCTATTAATATTTTTGACCTCCATACCTTCCATGCACTCTGTAATACAAAAGTAGAAACTAAACAAGAGTGATGAAGTGCAGTGTATATATATATAGTTACAAAAAAATATAAATACTCAATATTTACATATTTATATAGATGTACATACGCATGTTCACCTATGCACCTATATGCACAAACTACCTCTGCTTTTCAACCCTGCAGGTCAACCTTCACACAAAGCTCGACCATTCAAAGGTCAGCAAATTACAGACGTTAAGCATCAGGTGGCAATCAGTGTTGTTCACGGCTGAAGAAGAACAGAGAGGTTTCCTCATAGGTGGCAACCAAAATACCCATGCTCCCCTCTCTGACTTATTCTGCCTTCAACAGCTACTGTGTGATCTAAATTGCTCACCAGAGAGAGAGAAGCAACATCACTGAAGACAGAGCTACAACCTTGACATCATGAAGTCCCTTTTTTGCCTCTCAGCTATGGATTCCCCCCAGAAGGTCCAGCTGTGGTGTGCAAGCACACCCAACTCCATGCAAGCACAAGGCCAGCCCTAACCCTTTTCCCCACAATCATCGCATACACTTCAAAATCATGCATACACTTGAAAAACAAGCTACAATGGGGAAGACTGATTTAGCTGTAGAAGACAAATAAAAGACATATAGTATGTGCAACAGAGATGTGCAAATAACTGATTTCCCAGCCAGATAGCTGAACAAAAAGTAGGATAGAAGGCCTGTTGTTTTCAAAGTAGTTTTTCTTTAGTTAAGAAACTAACTAACTAACTAACTAACTGGAGTCTATTAGATCTTGGTCCTAGAACTCAGGAAAACTCAGGAAAATCTCTATTGCATATCTCCACTGCCCTGAAGTTAAACAGGGAACGAATTCCAAATTTTCCTTCCACCTCTCAGCTGAGTGTGTAAGCTGCTAGGCTACATGCTATTTGCAGGTGTGAATCCTCTAAACCATCATTTTGCATTTCTAATGTCACAACATCCCTTCTCATGTCTTTTCTGAACGTACCCTTGCTCAGATCGTAACTGTTCAAGAACTGTTGCGAAGTTTGTTCTCCCAGTCAGCTACTTTCACCATTTTACTCTTTGAATCCCTCTACAGATCTTTTTGCAGCTGCATCCAAGTTATTCACCTTCATTTGAAAAACTCTTTACAGGCTGAGCTTAAACTATGCATTTCAGTAATTTTGTTTCAGAAACTCTCATCTCCTTAAAACCTTACACAAACCTCAGTGTATTGTGTATCCAAACGATGAGCTGTAATGAGAACAAAATAATAAATCATCATATTCCTACACCACCATATTAAAACGTTGCTGTGGTTAAAGAATTATGTACTGAATAAAGCAGACCACTGCTCTGCTATGCGAGTGTAAATCTACAGTAACTTCAGTGAACTCACCGAGATTTACGTGGCTGCTCTTAGGGACAAAATCTGACCTTTGTGAAGTATATTAGGTCTATGAGGTTTCATAAGTAGGACACAGATGAGGATTACATCACATTTTAATAGAAAGACTGTTCTTAGAAGTGTAGGATTTTGCACTTGTTGGAAGGTGCTTGTCAAATGAGAAATAGGAGAGCAGGAGGAACTGAAGAATAGCAGCCTTATGTCACGGGTAGTCTTATGAAAGGCAGCCTTGAATAGAGTGCACTATAAAGAAAGAATATTGTTATGTTTTCTGACAAGGATCTGGTTTGCTAAGTGATTCTTGAACTCCACAGGGGGACTTGTCTCTTCACCTTGATTTAAAAGAACGTACAAACAATACCACTTAAACTCAAAATATGCCCAGGCTGTCTTTTGATTTCACTGAAAGAATCTCAGAACCAGGCAAAACAGATGGTACTGAAGCCCTTTCCTTTAGCTAATGCTGGCTGTACTTATAACTCTGAAAAGAGTGAGAGAGGTTTTAAGAGGAAAAAGGGACCTTATGTTTTCAATTTTTTTAATTGTCAGGGTTTATAAATGAAGAGGAAGTTATTAATCCGATTATTTTCCATGGTGTGTTGATTCACTGTGGAGTGATCCAAACTAACTGATATTGTGAGAAGCTAAACCCTCCCTTTTTCATTAGTTTCAACAGGAGGAAAGAGCTCAGTACATTGGATCAGTTGTCCATAATTAAAAATGGACTAAAGTTTATTTATTATTTTGAATAAAGCAATTTCCCTATAGGTCTGCAGTTTCTTATGTCAGAAGCAGAAGCAGAATTCTTTGATGCAGTATTACACATTATACATAACTCTTTTATTGGCATTCTTCTTTTCTAAAAAAACAGTGTTTATTTTACCCTTTCTTGCATTTTTAATTATATTTTCAAGGAGAAAAACAGAAACCCTGCATCATCACAAAAGACCAATCCACTATAATCACTGGAGAAAAGCTTATAGCGGCAAAAAGCTCAGAAAATTTACAAAGAAATGGCAACAGAAATTAAAACAAACTGTTAAAAATACTTGTTATTATCTATTCTTCCAGGGAATAAAAAGGCAGAAAAGAGCACCAAGAAGTCTGAGATTGAAGAGAGCCTTTGTTACCATAGATACTGGGCAGGTGTGTCATTTTCAACTATAAGCACACATTTGATAAGAGGCTTCTGACTGCAAATGCACCTGAATAAAATAAGGAGGAGTTGTAAAAAAAAAAAAGAAAAGGAGATAGATAGACTGAGTTGTTTCACACCTCCAGCTTATCTCGCAGTTGATGTGTTATCAAGTCTCTGAAATTTCCATCTAAACAAAGAAAGAGCAGATTTTTAGAATTTACTGGGTTGTGAGCTTTCAAATCTGTTCACCCTTCATTCCAGCACTTTCATGTAGATTTTAATACCAAATACTCATGAAATGAGTGGTATTTCTAGACATCTGAGTCTGTCTTTCAGACCTTTCTGTCTTGATACACACAAGCTGAAAATATTAATTTTTCCTTGGAGATCTGTGAGAAAAACATGGGGAGAAAAAATAGCTGATTGCAACAATTGTTCTTTATAAAAGAGACAAAATGTTTAAAAATTAAGTTTCTCAAAACTTCTAAATGTGTATTAGTGATGCACTTGCTAACACCCAGCAGCAGTAGCAACCTACACAAAATGATACAAAATTCTTTCAAATTGCCAGTCCCAACATTACATTCTTTAAATACAAAGAAAAATGTTAATGTAAAAGTTAAAGGTAGAAGTCAACCTTCTTTGGATATACATGTGATTATCTTTGGAAGAGTATTAAAGTTGGTTTCATTAAATGACTTCCACTATTCATCTACAAAAACAATTGATAGTTTCTACCAACTACGTGCACATCAAAAGAAAGTAATTTGAAAGAAGCAACCAACACTATTATTTTTTTTCTGTCACTATAAATGGGATATATTACGTTCCTTGCAATCAGATGCATTGGGAGTAATGGCTTGGAATATGAGCTGCTAAACAAAACATCAACCTGCCCACTGAATCTACATACTGGCTTATTTGTGAGGTTATTTCCCATGAATCTTACTTGTTGCTTCCCAAGAGGCTGAAGACTATCTCTTACAACATTTTCCTAGAGGTAAAAAATAAGTAGAGGTAAAAAATAAAACTCTGACCTAAGCCTTTCTAGCCTCCAAAAAAAGGTTTTGTTTCAGCCGTGGACAGTGATTTTATCTGAACTATTTATGTACCTGCTCATCTCACTTTGTTTATAACAACTTCATGTGCATTGTATCAACATCATCGAGATTTTTTTTCCCTGATGAAGTACAAGCATAGTTTCATAAGATGGCAGAAAACCCTGAGTGAGCCAAAGCTTGGCAGGTATTTCATCAAAGAAGTGGTAGGCCTGTGGGAATATAAAAGCATTAGTCATTACAGGGAAATTAATGATCATCTTTACCTTAAATATCTTCTTCGTGTCTGTGAATAATAACAACTTGCTATATCTAACTATGTTTTTAACTCAATCCACAACCGTAGGCAGAAATCACTTCCAGTATTCCAATGATAAAATCACACTCCCGAGGAACTATTAGGAAATGGGCTGCTGCTTTTCTCCAGCCAGCCATTCTCTGGTCTAGAAGAATAGTTTTAGTTCCTCCTTCAGTTGAAGAACCACCTGATGAGACAGAAAGAAAATGAGTTTCTTCATCTTCTCTCTATTTTCTCATCATAAGGTTTCCAGGAGGTCCGTGTCATTAGTGTGATCTTTGATGCCTGCAGATGGCATGCCATAGCCATAGGTTATATGCTCACATCTCACATGTATGGTTTACAGAAAGCAGTATGTCTTCACTCTTAGGTTTTGAAAATGCCTTCTTTCAGATGAAACAAAGTGTGTCCTGACCACATGATGTCACTGAAGCTCATACTTGACAAGAGCATGGGATTTTGCATTGCCATCCTAGTCAAACTGCAATACCCAATTCTTCGCATTAGTTTTAATTAGATCCAGTCATGTTCTTCAACTTGATGATAGTATAGACTTCTATGACTAATTATTCTCAGTAATCATAATACTAATAAAAATCTTTGTATAGTGGATATCATCCATTAATTGAATGTTAATCTTACGAGGCCATTTACTGATTTATCCATTTATACATTTCTGCTAAAAGCAAACAGCACATATACGTTTTTCAAAGAAGCAGAAGCATAAAATATTTCTCTGAGATTATCTTCAGGCTATATGCCAGATGACAAAAAACTTAATTCTTCATCTCCAGCCATCAAGTCTCACACCAAAGAGCTGTTCAAACTCTGAAGCGTATCATCAATCTATCTGCAGACAACAGCACTGCCCAGATCTGACTGCTGAAAAAAACCCACCTACCTACTTCACTGATCAAGTACATTTGGAATGCTTATTATTACCCAAACAATGTCCCTCTACCAGCCAGAAAACAGCTTGATTTCACTCTAAGAATTCAACATCTTTGCATCACAGAAAATATGAAACATGGCCCAATTCTTAGTAAATTTGTCTCTGCTCTTCCAGTTGGTAACAGAACTGCAGGAGTGACAAATCCTCCCTTGGCCCAGTTTGACAACATTTCTGTTCTTCTTGAAGAATACAATAGGTTGCCTAATAGTGAATTCTTTTTCGCCTTCCTTATCTCCCTTGATATAATGGACAGTCAATTACCATCCAATAGTAAACTTTGTTTTCTGAACATATTCACATGGAAATTGATCAAAGGCTGCCTAAAATATCAACTGACTGAGTTCAACACCTTCAATTACCACAGTGTGGATTGCAGGAAGGACTAGGACTAGAGATCGCCCCAGTAACACTGTTCAGTTTTTGATGATGGAGGACATTTGTTTACTTTTTGTCTCCTGGTCTCTACTGCAGCATGCAATAGCTTTGATGACTAGAGTTTTCTGACCCCCCCACCGGAAGGAAAGTCTACTGAAATTCCTTCGGAGAGCCCATGTCTTGCCTGGAGGGGCACATGCACAGCGCAGAGATGAAGAACTACACAACCCCTCCAGACTTCAGTTGCAGAAACATTCCTGTGATCAAAATAAGCTCGGTGTCAAGCCCAAGATCATCTGGTTAACCATCTGTGGACTGCTGAAACTAAACTGAGGAGCAATAGTGATGAGACCCTCTGAGAGCAGGTGGTATTTTGAGGAATTGCCATTGCAGTGTAGTCTTTTTTAGCTGGAAGTACCCAGCTGCGAGTGTCTGAGCCATTCTTCAGTTTGATGATTCTTAGACTCCACAGGTACTTCATCGCAGAGTCTGTCATCCACCTCTGAATTTGACATGAAGACTATTCTATCATTAATGTGATGACCTGGTTTCCTTAATGCCTGCTACTGCAGTCTTCTGTCATGTACTTCCCTCATCCAGCCCTCTTGCCGTCCTCTCCCACATCCCATGAAGTTCTTCCCAGGTGCTGCCACCACCATACAACTTCAAACTCCCATGTGCAGAAGACAACAGTAGCAGACACCAAAAGGTTCAGGCATACTTCCTTTTCTTTGATGCCCTGTCTTTTCTCTGACTCCACCTGATAAAGAAACCGTTCATAGGAAACTCCAGTGAAGTATGCAGCAGTGCATCTTCTTAGCCACTAAGATTTTCAAGAACACTTGAAAATTCTGCTCTCTGCATTCACTTCTCATGAAGTTTAAATAAGTATCTCCTCCAAGTTATGTATGAACCCATCCCAGGCCATCTAAAAGACAGCAAAAACCTCCATAATAAGGATTTTTGCCCAAAATTCTACTTCTGACACAGAAGAAGGGTACAGCTCCTTCATGTAATAAATGAAACTCTTTAATGAGCTGCTTTGGAGCCTATGATAATTTATGCTACAGTCTATGTCATTCCAAGTACAAACACTCATTTGACCTGTTGTCTGATAACAAAACCATAAGATAATTTTAAAAACAAATTGTGGGTTTTTTTAAAATTACATGATTGCCCTACAGGAGGGCAGGGCAGAAGTATCACTTATGATGAATTATGTGTCTATGACAATGATTTAATGAAAACAAGTTATATATGCCGTTAATACTAATCTAGAATTGGGCTTTTTGTGATGTTTCGTGCAAATAAATGGAAAAAGCCTGTTAGCTGGAGTGCAGTACATGCAAAGAGGATATTTTATTCTTGTCATATGTATTTCTAGCATTCTTATATTTTCCTATAACTTTAGTTTTTTATTTCATAAAGGTGTAGTTCATTTATGGAAGCTATTATGGAACAAATAAGAAAACCTCAGACTTAGGTCAAATGAAAACTAAGCATTAACTAGCACAGAGGCAGGAAAGCACAACTGTATTACTTTTTTTTTTTTTTCTGGGAATTTAAATTCTGCATTTAACAGTGGTAATGGTTGAGAGATAATCCCTGGAACCACTTAAGACAGAGAACTTTGTTACTGCTTGTCCTTATCTGGATAATCAAATAATAAAGTCCAACTGGCTACCAAAGCAGAGCTTTCAAGCTAACTCTGAAATACTTTAAATGTAATTTGTTCAGTAAACTGCAGTACATTAAATTTCTATATTAAGTAAATTATAAGGAAGAGTGCACTTTGCAAAATTAAAAAGTGCTCAGTTAACTTATCTATTATTCCTCTGGGAAAGTTTCCAAAGTGTGTCTAGTACAATTAGATGCTTCCTTTATGGACAGTCTATAGCCAGTAAAGAATTCTTGCAGCTCAGCAAATGCGTTTCCAGTATTGTTGTAGACTCCTTTTTATTTTCCAAGGTGAAACTCCCTGATCACAAACACCATTTTTCTAGGTTGTATGGGCAGATAGAAAACTTTTAGATAAAAATAACTACCTAACTCACTATCTGGCAGTTAGAATCAAAGAAACATTGATCACTTGCATGCTTTTAAGTGACTTTTTTTAAAAGTACTCTTTGGAAATGCATTTAGAATGAAAGTAATTGGGATACATGATGCAGTGGATTTATTTCAGTAGAGTCCCACCACACAGCAACTAAAAAAATTGCCTTCATCATATTCTATAGGATATAAATGAGATATTATTTTCAACAAGTTATTTTTATAAGAACAGATACCAGTGCTTCACAAGGATATGAAAAATGCTTGACCTAAATTTGTTTTTTTCTGTAAAGCCTGTCATTCTGAACTATTTTTTTACTGTTTGGATACTGAAGTCTGAGAGTGTAGGAGTCTCAGGCACCTATAATTTCGATGAACCAACTGATCGATGCTTTTTAGTTACAGCCTCTCCATTAATTATTGTAATGACAAAAATCTTATTTGCATAAGATATGCCTCCCTTTGGATCTTGCTAGACAAAGTCCAAGAAGAAAAAAAAATGGCACTTCTTACCTAGCTAGAAACGGCTGCAAAAAACCCAGGAAGTGAACATTACTGAAAGGATTGTTGTATTTTGCTAGTGTATGTCAGCCAGAAAAAAAAACAAACACCACCCATGCTGAAACTGCATCTGTGGAAGCATATAGAAGTATCAAAGGAAAGATTAAGATCACAGCATAATCAGACTTTCACATCAGCCACATTGAGAGCTCTGCAACACTCTAAAGACCATGGGTGTTAGATACAACAGGTACCATCAGAAAGCTCCTCTCCCAAAGGAAAATTGCACGAGCTGAGAAAGCATGAACACCTACGGCAGAGTACCTGGTCTCCAGGTCAGTGATGTGCTTGCTAGAATTTCAGTATCATCCTTCCCATTGGAAATACTCCCCCAGCTTCTTCTGCTTTTAAATACTACAATCCCAGGCAAATTGACAAGGTGGCCTGTGAACAGCAGTCATGCTAAAGCCAGAAAATAACTACTAGTGTGTATGTGGTCTTTGAATATCACAGCTCGGGCTCTCTTTTCACTCAGCCATTAAAGATTTCATGTCCTGGGTTGTGCATGACCTGGCTTCAGCAGCTGACACATGGTTGGAACATGCTTTCACGGACGTGTTCAAACAATGACAAATTACCAGATGAGATAATCGTATATGGTTGTCGGAGAGGATCTTGTGTATACTAGGCTGTTGCTGTAACTGGCTGACTACAGTATAATTAGGAAGATGACTTCTACATCTCCTTTGCATCTGTGTGAACAATACATTATTTAAACAAGATCATTCTAAACAGTCTTCTTACTGAAATCTCTCTCAAGGACTAAGGCAGGTTTATTACCAGTTGAATACTCAGCAACTATAAATACACTAACAATTTTTTTTCCAGACTATGCTTCTTCATGGGTTAGCTCTCCCAGGGCATAGCCACAAGGCAGAAGACCACATACTGCATGTTGAAAAGCCTGTAGAAGAACAAACAGTCGTTGATAGCTTTCTGGCTGGAGACAGCTGGTGCTGACTCAGGTACAGTGGAGCCTGGCAGACACTGTCATTCACATCCTCAACCCCTTTGAGCAGTTAGCTTGAAAAATAAGCTCTAGAGATGCGTGTATGTGTGTCATCATGCCAGCTGTCAGGGCTCTGACAGTCCCACCTCAGCATGTGAGTACTGGATCAAGGCAACAAGGCCAAGAAAAAGAAAGTGTTATCTTGTCTTTCTGAGCAGTTTAACAGTGTGGTGTCAGTAAAGACACCATGTAGCATGAGTTCTGATTCCTTAGCTCAGGCACTTCTCTGCCAGTTCTCGATTTTGCCAAGACAATGCCAGAACTGTCACACACAGTCAAGCTGAGGAACATCAGGGGAAAATCCCAGTCATCCAAGAAGCAGTAATAAAGACCAAAGAGTATCATCCAGCCCACCTGGAAGCTGCAAATGTAATGAGCTATTTGGAAAAGATCATGACAACCTCAAGCTCAAGTGACTCTTGTTTCTGCCAAATATGAACTAGTTCTGTACCTTGCTGAGCTCACTGCACACATAGTAGGTCTTGCTGAGTGGTGGAAGTCTAATGCTAGCTCACTTCCACATCTTGCAAACCTGGCTTTGTCTTCGCTTGGAGCTCTTCCCAGCAACGTTCTTTCTGAGAGGCTCTTCAGCTACACTGAGGATGTTACATCTAAAAACAGATGCCAGCTCCTGCCAGCAAATGCAAAATGGCTTGTCGCCTTGAAATGTAATCTGCCCACGCTTGAATTTTGTATGAGTGGCTATTTGTAATTTTTTACCAACTTTTTGGGGATACTTGTGTACATTAGGAATCTAATTTTTACAGAAAATTTCTGGTAGTTATTATCACATAAACTAAAGTGCTTATCAGATATTCCATGTTTTAATTTTGAAATTGATCTGCAAGTATTGAAAACCAAGCAGCACTTTGCTTCACTCCCCAGGATTCTTTTTCCTTCTATTCCTCAAGTCTATGAAACATTTGTCACAGGTAGCATATATAAAATGCATTGATAGACATTTGCCTTCCCGCTCTTCCCTAGAAAACAATCTTTAAACCTTTTGGCATGCATGCTGCAAGCAGGATTTTAATTTTCGGTATTTGTACACTTAATGCATAGCAGATGATTTATCTGCTACTCTTGTTTGCTTGAAGTCTTATCTTGTGGATAACTTAGGAAGATTGCTGTGGAAAGTAGGGGGGGAAAAATCTTACTATTTCATACACTGTACTCCAGTCACGGGATGTATTTAATCTTAAGAGGGGAAGAAAACACCTCCCATTTAGAGGAAACAGTAAATGACCAACCAGCTCATCATCATCTCTAACTGTAAGCATTTGACCTAGGTGCTCTGAACCACTTTCTGGCAACACTTAACTCTTCCCAATATTTGCAGTACCAGTACTTAGCTCCATAGGCTATATAGGAAATAAGGTCCTTAAAAAGGTGTCTGAATTGTAGCATAGATAACTACAATAACCTGGTCATGAGTGTCTATTAATGTAAACTTTCCAAAAGAAATCAGCTTGCTTAAAAGAGCGTTCCTTCATGTCCCCCATCCCTCCTTTTCGCCTCCAGAAGGTGCATTTTGCTGCCGCACCTTCCCAGTTCTTTCCCAAATTCTCTTTCATTCCTACAGCTGCACCACCAGGATGCAGTCTCTGGACTTCTCCCACTCACCCTGAAAACCAAAGGCAAGGAGGGAGGGCCAAAAAAAATTTTTTTTCCGAACCAGGAGTCCATTCCCAACCTCCCAGCTTTAAACCGGTACCTGCACTGCTTTCGATGTCAAGAATGTGGACAAACATTACATTTTTGGACAGGAAAGTAATTTTTCTGAGTGATCAAACAGGCAAAAAAATGTGTGGGTCTTCACATATTTCACGCCGGTGTCCAGGAGTCAGGGAGCTGACTTTTTGAAGGCTGCATTGTATTGCAACTGTCACAGCTTTAGTAGGTCTCTATTAAGCTGAAAGTTTAAGCACTTTCTAGTGGTGGACTGTATTCACTGGGTGGTCATAGATCCTGAACACCAACATGGTGTAGTAAGGAGAGTAAATCTGTGTTCAGGGCACCTTACAATACCCCTCATCTTCTTGCCCCTGTACCAAAGTAGCACGTCGTAGCTTCTATGTAGACCTGACAGTATAGAAGAAGAAATGTCTTCTCACTCATCATCAGATTGTTAGTAAACAAGGGACATTAAGCAGTGTTTCTGTTCAACAAAGACCCTGCTGGGTAATTTTGGATCATTTACCCCCAGTTAACCATTAATTGCTACATAAAATTTTAATCTCCATTTAAACAGACTATAGCTCTGTATCTGTTTCTGCATCAGCCTCAAGACAGTAGTAACTTTGCAGCTGTGGAATACTGACTGATTCGTATTTCTAAAACAGAAAGGCAACATCATGCGCAAACAAAATGTTAAATAAAGAATTAAAAAAAAAAAAAAGGAATTTGCCATTGGCAAACAGAAAGAGCAGGAAGGAGAGGAAAGGGAAAAAGCAAGAGGAAAGCAGAAAAGTCAGGGAAAAGAAAGTTTGAAAAGCACAGATTTTTGTATTTTTTTTAGTTTGTTATTGGGACAAATATTGCCTTGAAAGAGACTGGCAGTTCTTTCAACACTTTCAAGGGGTTAACATCCATGAAAAAAATTTTTTTTAAAAAATCTTAATATAATCACTTAACCAAAATCCTGAGGAGTTTTGTTCCCATACCACTTTCTTCTGTGGCTCTTGAGCATAAAAACCGACCCCCACAGACTCCCAGCACTGGTGGTTTCTGCTGGGCTCTGTCATAGGCTGTAGTCACTTGGCAGTACTATCTGTAGTACGGTGACTAATGTTAAAATAGACATATTGATGCGGAACACCACATCCTTAACGAAACCCCAAATAAAAATAGCACATTTATAAACACCTCCCCTTGACGTAATCACAAAGGATAGAAGGAAAAATCGCCATTTCTCTGGTGCACCTGCACACACCACACACACACGTACACACACGGGGAAGCCTCTTAGCTTCATGCCAGGCCGTGGCAGGAAGGGACTGATCTACACCTACTGAAGTGAAAAGCAGGTCTCCCACGGGCAAACTCAAATGCAAAGCAAATAGCTCCTTGGAGTCAGAGTTCTAAAGACAGAAATAAAGAAGATCTACAGCTTCCCTCAGCCAGAGTGTGAAATCCCGGCTCCACTGATGTCAGTGGGAGCTTGCTCCTGACTTCAGTCAGGCTAGAATATTAACCAGCGTGTTTAAGCATAAAGAAAGAAGGCTTTTTTAAACAACTTTTACCACCTTCTTTTATCCTGAATGTTAGGGAACTTACTCCCAGCTTCAATTTTATGCGTTTACAAAACCTCTTTTTCTGTTTCTCTCTCTTCTTGGACTCTGCAAGCTCTACGTGTAGTCCTAGGCAGTATTTAATCCTCATTTCTATCCTGTATTAAATGAGGCACTATTGAAATGTTGAGCTTTGTGCAGGCCGTCTAACTAGAAAAAGAATTTCCTGCTGACTTTCGGATATTTTGACATGATCCTGGTCCTCAGCCCTTGGCGTCATGTCTCTTTTCAATCAAAGCAAGGACCTGTTTTAGAAATAGCTTGTCATATAAAGGATGTCTACGTACAGATCCATCACTAACAATAAATAGCAAAAAAAATAACACTGCATTTTACTAATATGCTTCTCTTCAGTATTATGCAATTACTAAGAAGCATTCACCAGCAAAAGTTTTAAAAATTGATGGTTCTTGTGTTCTTTGTTAATTATACAAAAATAATTTCCTTTACAACAAAAATTGTCTTACAAATTACTATTTTCATTATTTTTGTGTGCTGTTGGTCTGAAAGCAAAAGTGTAAATCTTCAGATTAAGACATATTTAAGGCATATTTAAACAGACTCAGGAAGGCATTTATCCACATTTTAATTAATAGGCCTTCAAAAGCAGATACTGGTAAACTATCTATCTGGACACAAATCTGTTCCCTGGTCCTCAGAAAAAAGACAAGATCTCTCAGAATTAAATGCAAATGTAAATGAGGGAGATAATTTGTTTCTTCTTGAATAAAAGTAAGGAAAAAAAGTGAATGTTCTTTCTTAACTGACTTCTATGTGGAGGTGGAAATAATGAACAACAGCCACAAGGAACTATAAGACTTTTTTATCCAGATATACACGGAACATCTAAGGATAAGGATGTTATGTGGGTTTTTCCATCACGTGAGACAATAGTGGAAATAAATGGATTTTTTGTGAGCCATATGAAGATTTTCCAGACAAATCTATGCCAAGAATAGTCTGCCAGAAAAATTTGGGCTTTCTTTGCTTGATCTCCAATATTACTAAAATCCTGGACAACACACAGCAAATACAGTCTAGGAATTTCAGCTATAACTTATGTAGTAAATACACCCACTTCCCTATCATCAAAATGTTGAGGATCCCAGTGAAGGGAATACTGAATATTTTTTCCTAATTCAGACATCAGTATGGTCATTCCTCACTTATGATTTGGGTTTATTAATGCTCCTATAATGCAATTAATAAAAGCCATATTACATATGTGATGGTCGTCAGAAAAAATCCTTAAATACAGAAGATGTACTTCACCAGCAGGATGGCAAAGTCACAAAATAAAACTGCAAGTTAATCATCAAACCTCTTAATCCTGGATTATGTAGCACACTTGTTCCTGCAAATTGCTTCGATAAAGTACTAGCAACAACACCAAAATGAAAAGGTTGTCAGCTAACACGCAGCCCAGAGAGGCACATAAAGAAAAAAGCCATGAGTCAACGTAGACATTTGACTCAGAGGTATCACTTGATGCACACACGTTGCACTGGGGTTCAGATTCCCATCACAGCTTGCTGGCGGGAAGTGTCATCGCTTAACTCTTCCCCGCTTTCCATTAGGAACTCACCGCATGGGCTTCTGCTTTGTGCCACCTGGCATTTCCATTTCCATAACAGTTCAGGGAAGAACCCACAGTAGAAGCGCTTCCTCTCTGCGAGCTCAGATGGTGGAATACATACTGCTTGCAGTATTGCAAAATCCTTAATTGTAGGTAGGTTTTGGCAGCACTAGTTAGTGGCTAATTTTTGCTTGATCTCACAGGTCTCAGCATAGACATGCAATGTTGGTGGCTAATTAAACTGAACTACATAGTCCGGACAAAGGATCCATGCTTCTGCCATGCCCTCAAAGGTCCTGTATATTTAACAAGTCTTCCAGTTCTGTATTTCTAGTTTATTATAAAGCACGAGTTTGGATTTGGGACAGTTCCAAGCAATATTTACCTATAATTTGCAAGAACTGGAACTAAAATAACAAAAATGCTATTTTCTGTTCTTCCTGCCTCAGTACCTTCCCTATCACCAAGGTTTAATGTGAGAAAGGAGTCACCTGTTACTTCTTTCACTTTCTGGCTCAATACAAGTACAATTTCCTCCTCTCAGTCTCATGAGATGCTAAAGCGCTTTCTCATAAAAGCTTCTGTACCACAGTCATTACTCTGTTTTCATGGAGAGATTGTGACAGGACCAGAAGGAAAAGTAAAACAAAAAAAAGTGAAAAACAGACTTTGGGATAGGACAAGAAACAGATAAAATTTAAATGTTTGTTTTTCAGAACAGAATTAAAGATACAAGAAATTGATGGTTAACAATCATTTATAGACCTTGAATGATTGACTGCAAATTAGATTTAAGCTTACCATTATTTCAGAGTAGTTTGGAAACTGAGCTGAATATTTTCCAAGGCCTAATAGTAGGAATTTGATAACATTATGCAAAGTAGTATATCCAGCATAATACTAAACCACCATAGAATAAAACAGAAACAGCAATCACTGCTATAATATGTAGGAGTTGAAGGCGTGAAGCAAACACAAGCCATTGATAAAAGTCAACATTTGCCAGCCATTACCATACAGTTACTGCAGATACCTCCCATTCTCAGTGAAGAAAAAAACAATGAATCGTTATATACTACTATGAAATAACTGATGGCATGTTTATGACCTTTTCAGATCAAAAGCAAATTATAGCTTATAATGAGAATATTTACACAATAATGTGAATTCAGTATGCTGCATATATCAAATTTCGCCACAAATCAGGAATTGGAACGGTAAAATGCCACACAGTACTTCATTATGATTCAGGATAGCCAGGTGATAGTTCTAGTGCTTTGCTGATTATAATTTCTTTAGCACACAATGTAATGAAAGAAAAAGGGGGAACAGTGGAAACATTTTGGCATGATTAAATGGCCACTGTGTTCAAACAAAAGTTCTGATCTAAATCTATTCTGAATTAAATAGCTGCCAGAAAGAAGATTAATCTAACGCCCGGGCAGTGGAATGGGACTTGTGATTTGGCTTCCCTTTCCAGTCCCACGGGACTCTGCACCAAACCATTATTTTTTAGAGTTTTCATATTCATTTGTAAAATGGACATCAGCATACATTTTACAGCCAATGTACTGACTTAGTAACACGCTCCGGAAAGAGTAGTGTATCCAGCTTTTTCCAATAGCAAGTCTAACACAGAGGGTCCTAATATAATTGAATGTGGACAGCCATAAGAATTAAAATCTAACCCAAATAACATAGATATTTGACACACAAAGATATTTTTTATGTATTTTAAGTGTCAGTATGATTTAGTTAAGTTTTATTAAGATTTCTGCTCCATATCTTTACAACTGCAATATAAACAAAAATTTATATTGTCAAAACAATGAGTCTAAATTATATTGCTGTATTTCTGCTATAATAAATATAGCAGATGTGGCTGTATTAGAAATGGATAGCAGTATTTTGTAGATGGAGGGGACCAGACTTGAGGGACCAGTCAACATGTTCAAGAGCAGGGCTGCCATTCAGGCTGGAGGAATGGGCAGGCAGACCCTTATGAAACTCAGCAAGGAGAAATGCAAAGTCCTACAACCCCTTGCAATGACAAGGGGCTGAGAACTGACTGACTGGGGAGAGACCAAGTTTCATATGAGCCAGCCGTGTGCCTTAGCAGCAAAGGACAACATCATCCTTGACTGTATGAACAGAAGCGTGGCCAGGAGATCTAGGGAGGCAATTATCCCTCTCTACTCAGCCCTTGTCCAGTTTTGGCTCCCCCAGTACAAGAAAGGCATCGATCAACTGGAGCAAGTTCATCAGCAGAGGGCCATCAGGACAGTTGAGGGCTGAAGCACTTGCTCTGAGGTTGGAGGAGCAGGGCTTGTTCAGCCTGGAGAAGAGACAGCTTCATGGGAACCTACCAGCAGGCCCCTGTGCCTACAGAGAGGTTATGCAGAAGAGAGAGCAGGCTCTTCACAGTGTTGCATCCTGGGAGGATGAGCAACAACTGACATAAGTTGAAATTAGAGCAGATCTGACTGCGTAGAAGGAGAAACTTTCCCCATGAGGACAGCCAAGCAGTGGAGCAGGCTGCACAGAAAGGTTGTGCCATTGCCATCCTTGGAGGTTTTCAAGATCCGACTGGATAAAGCCCTGAGCAACATGGTCTGATTTCACAGCTGGCTCTGCTTTGAGAAGCAGGTTGGACTAGAGATCTCCTGAGGTCCTTTCCAACCTCAATTATTCTGTGATTCCATGATTCTGTAATTAACTGAGCATGAACCCTAAGCTGTAGAGAAATTAAATTGCTTTCTTCTTACCCTAACCCTCTGCCAAACTATTTTTTTTCTAATTATTTTTGAGTAATGACATGGAGCACTAGTTTGTAGTAGTTGCTGGTAAATAAAGCTATGTAACTTACATTATTTGATTGACTGCACAAAATTTGACATATTATAACTGGTGCAGTGAAGAAAGCATGTGGATTTATTGCCAGCCATGTATATTTTTATATTGAAACTGCCTGTGACACAGACCAATTTAAGGAAGGAAGAAACCAAGTCAGTAAACTATTGCACAGCTGGATACACAATCAAGGACCAGCTTCCTGCCTTTAAATTTCCTGCATATTTACTAAAGCATTCTTCATGTACTTTTCTCTTGTAGCTCCCAATCTTAAAGGCAATAGAAACTGTAGCAGAAGAAACTGTGAAGTTCAATAGTTATAATCTTATCCTAAATTGCGTTATACATTTTTAGATGGACCTTTAATAATTCACATATAAGCAGCTCTGTAGAAGCCCATGCACAGAAAACAATGTTATGTTATTGGCCAAGGGCTTAGACATGGAGGCAGAAGAATTTCTGTATATATACTGTCAAACATAGCTGCCAGATGACCTCCACCTTTGGAGGCTTTAGAAAACCAAATGGAAATGATTCTATGAAGAGCAGAGGCCGTGACCTCTTCACAGCCTGTTCGTATTCCCTTGCCTTTCCCGCCTGCTTGGCCAGGATTCTCTGTTTTGACTTCACAAGGAGAAGGTTAAGCATACAAAAACCACAGATCTTTTTATCCACCTCAGGTGCAAGTTCATATGTCTTCCTTAGTGGCTGCATATGTATGCCACGCTCACAGTAGCCCTGTGTCAGGCTGCTGTCTTGCCCCATAAGGCAGTTTTGATCACGTTCGATTTAGTTTTTAGGCTCTAGATCAAATGAGAGAATAACCATGATCAGCCAACCCAGAGGAAAAAGAGTTAAGACGGTCATGGCTAAGTTGTAGCTGTTTTTCTCTCCTTAGTATGCATCTTCCTGAAGGCAGCCAGGGTGGCTTATTGGCTCTCCTTTCCTGGATATTGACAGAATGAGGTAGAAGCTAATGGCTGAATGCAGCAATGGGCCTCGTAGGAAAAAAGCAAAATAAGCACATTGCACACAGCTCTATTTTTTATTAAATACAGTTTAGAGCCTGGCATTAAGGGTGTTGTTTTTTGTTTTTCTAAAAATCCCAGATCGTTTGAGGACAGGCTGCCAAGTTCATCCATCAACTCAGCCACTGAAATATTTGTGTTCTAAAAAATTTATACAGCATGAGTTCTCCACAACCTGCAACTGTGGGGACTTTTATTTTCAAATTATAGTCTTTCACGTCAATTCAATCTTTTTTTAAAAAGGGTAGGACTACATTTGAGAAAAACAAGTTTGCCTTCTTTGGATTTCTTGGCCTTGAAAAGAACATGCATTTTCTGCAGGATGGAGGTTCTAGATGCTGAAGGATGGGATTTTAAGTATGTATTTAGTTTTGCTTATGTTAGAGTTACAGTTTTCTTCCGGGAAATCTCATTTTTGTATTTCTGCTGCACTGTTACCATGAGTCAAAATGTTCTACAATGAACTCTGACTTCTCAGAAATAGAATTTTAGGCAATGAAACATTTCATTCTACAATAAACACGCACCTTCGACTTTTGTTTTCATAGAATCAGAATAATTCAGGTCAGAAGCAACCTTGAGAGGTTATCTCATCCAAGCGCCTGTTGAAAGCAAGTTTTATATTGAATAAGCAAATATAGCCTATGTATAATGATTATGCTGGAACTTAATTAGCCTGAAAAAGATAGCACCCTAACCTCTGTCCAATTCTCTTTAGCATCGAAGGATGACATACAGTTAGAAGTGTACAAGAATATAGCCTGCATTGTGAAATGAAAATAGATCTGACACAAATGTCATAAGGCATAAAACAGAACAGGGAAGTTGAAAAGGTAAAGCTGAAGTTTGCACATGAAACAATATAGACAATTTATGTTGAAAATCTCCCTTCATGACAAGTTTCTCTTTTCAAAATAATTCAACATTTTTAGGAACAGTAAAGGGGAGAAAACACTGATGTCAGCATTAAAGTCTGTGCAAGTATCTACACAAGATTCTGATTTTATTTAGTTATGATTAAAAAGAAAATAAGCTCTGAGAAATTCCTTAATTTCAGGGTTCTTAGGGCAGCAGCCCTTTATGTTGCTAGCACGAAATGCACACAAATGCAGCTTCACTTAGCCGTGACTGCAGCATTGCAGCGGGCTCACAGCCGCCTCCTGGCCTGCCCCTCCTTTGCTTTCCCCGGTTTGCAGTCTCAGCAGCTGCGAATTCTAGATGGAGCTGGAATTTTGGAAAGCAGTGCATTAAATGCAAGGACTACCAGGGGCTGCTTGTTCACAGAACAGCGCAGCCAGCCTTATAATGTCTCACTGAGGGAGAGGCCTCCTTGGGTAGCATTAGCTCATGAGGAACTTGTGTAGTATTTAGTCTTTACCTACAACGGCTTCAGTGAGTGAAACTTCTGCCCCTTCATCAGCCACTTCTACCTGGCCATCGTAACTACACCGCTGCAAGCCAAAACCATTCACTGTGCCCAGCTGGCTTCACTAAGTCATAATCTGGATACTCACAGCCCTGCCCACAGTGCCATTTCAGCCGTTCTAGTCTGGAGCTCTTAAAACAGTTTACAACCATGAAGACCTAAGCTGCTACCTACACCTTCAGCCCAGGCTGAATAATATTTGACTGACATAGAACCTGCAGAATATAAGGATGATATTATTATCCCTAAGATACCAAAGCAGTGCAGTGAGTCCTCTCCAAATTCAGTTAATTTTCTCATTAAACCATAAGACACGAGTGCTCTATGACACTAAAATTCTCTGCAAATCTAGTAAAAGGCACGACGGGACAATCTGTAGCCAATACTGTATTTGATATCTATGTGAATTTTATGTTATTCTTGCAACAAACCACCAGCTTCAGTAAACTTGTACCAGTATTATTCCTAGCATGCGGTAGCAAACCCATTAGTTATGCATGATGGGGTAACTTTGTAAAGTAAGCCGTATGTGAAAGTTTAATTGTTATTTGTTTATTGTTAGTTGTAAAATTGTTAATTATATACCAATACAAAGCTAAAAAATTTCCAATAATTAGTTAAATATGGTGGTTGTTTCCTATAATGAACCAAGTTCACACGTTCTAAGCAAATATTCTCATAACCTGCGCTAAGCTAAGCCTTTAGCATTGTTCAGCAGTTTAGGCTCCATGAGACTAAGGACTACGTAAATGGCAGCATGCGTATACGTAATCAGAGTAAGTAGTTTAAGCATTCTAGAGAAACTTTTAGAAGCAAAAGATTTCTACATGCTGAAATAGAGAGTGATGGAACAGAAAACTAATGTAATCACTTTAGAGAGCCTTAAAAGTGTGGTCAAATTCTCAGCTTATATACAGTGAGCAAACAATTTGCATTTTACTTAGATACAGAGGACAGTTTCACTGGAGCTGATACTCTAAAACAATATATGGCTAAAAATATTTTTGCAGGTACCACTTGCAGTGATAAAAGCCATAAAGTGTTGGTCAAAAGCTTGTAAATATAAAAACCTTAAACTGAAACTTCCTGTCAACAAAAAATACAACGTAAACCGCTTTCTTTTTTCATCTATACGATTTTTAAAGGGAGTTCTCTTTAACCAGCGAAGAGATTAATTTCTTTTTTCTTTTTTACAATATCACACAAACACAACAAAACCACACAAATAAAACTTTGAGCACACCAACACCCTGAACTGCACATACAACTGTTACTGGCTCAGGCAACACTTAGTGACAAAGCTTATGGCTTTCCATCTGTCACCCAAAAAGCCAGCAATAACACGGTATTGCCTCAGTGCTGAGCTCGGTGACCTGCTGGGTGGGGGTAGGCAGCAGTCCCTGTCTGGCTGCTACAAAGTTGAGGATATAGTGAATGGATGTCCAGCACAGCCCGGCAATGCAAAAGTTAGGGAAACTGTCCACTTCAATGCAGAAGCATTTCTTGATAAGATCAGGAGATAGGACAGCCCACAGGATAGAGGGAGCACTGGGAGAAAGAGGAGCTCATGGCAGTTCAGAAGGACCATTCTGCTCCGGTCTGTTGGGAGTCCCTGGAAGTAGGTTACTTTCAGTCCAATTTCTTCAGCCCATGTGAAACCAACTGTTCTTCTCAACACAGGCAAAATACACCATTTTGTGCATGTAAAGAGTTTCCTAAGCCAAAGATAAAATTGTATACCAATGGGAATCCCAGCTGTTCCCTAGAGACCAGCCTTTTTAAGTTGAAAAGCAAGGTAGGGGCAACAGTATAATAAAAAGCCTCACGTAGGGCTTCCTTATTGTTGTCTATGATCTTCTAGGAAAAAATACATGCAACCTTTGTGCATTGAGTGCATTGAACTGATTGGCCATCAGCAAATCTGCTAGTGTTCCTGCTGGACTGGGGCGACATCCACAAATCACTGAAAAACAAACTCTTCAGATTGTGCCCAGGTGAGATTTTTCAATTTAAAAAGATGACACAACTAGGGGAAGCCCAGATATATGATTGCAGTACCAAAGAATAATTTTCATAAACAGGCAAAAGTTGTAATTAGTTTAAACCTTCCTTGTCTGTTTGTATAATATTTTTGAGCAGATGGCTTTGGCAAAGAGCTAGGATTTGCACGCCCACTTGCATTTTGCAGTGATAAAATAAAGATGAAAGACATATCTTAGGTCATCCAGTCCGTTGCCCTATCAGTGAAGGATTGATCCTTACAACATGTAACCCAGCAGCCAACTATTTGCCATCTGATGCATACAGTTATCCAAACAGAAGGGATCTATAGGGAAGATCACTAGGCATATAGAGAGTGGGGTGAGATGCATAAGAAATCAGAAACGTTTACATTGGTAAAAGAACAAATATTTACTGCAGAATTAGCCTCAAGGAGAGTCAATAGTCATGAGAGAGCAAGGCTTCAGTTATAAAAATTAAATGCTTTGTAAGATGGGGATTTAAAACATCTTATAGTAAATCGTTGGTCTTACCATCAATGCAGCAGTGGCATCTCTGCTGCTTCCAATATTTGTGAAGAAATGGCAAGGGAATTAGATTCATGCTTGCAAAGTTAGAATTTTTGCAACCATAGTTATCTGTATAGTTTTCATGCAGCCTTTCTGATCCTGAAACACAGGCAGTTGGTAATGCTTTCACACATGGATTATGAGAGACGTGCAAATGGTGACGGCTCCAGATATTTCTAGAAAATCTTTTCTTTTATTTTTTATTTAGCATTTATTTAGCACTATAGTCTGCTCTATTTTCATTACTAAATTTCCTTTCTTTTATGCTGTTTGTTTCTAAAAGTTCTCCCTAACTATTTTCCATGGTCAAAACCGGATTGAAATAATGATTTAGACTGTCCCTACCATAAGGATTTAGATTGTCCCTTTCCTTTTTGCATTTAAATACACAGCCATTCTGCGGGTCTGTTACCAATTCAGCTCCTACATAATCCATATTTAGCAGTTTCATTTAGCATTTATTTAGCATGCAATACTTCCTGTAAAGAACAGTTCTGCAAAACAAAGGCAAAACAGACATAACTCCATACTGTGTGTGAATCCACACAAGTGAAGATCTTTCTTATATTTTATTTATATATATGTTTAAAAAAAAGCCAAACTTTTCCATTTGATTTTCTGCCTCAGATATGTACTTAGCATCTAAATATTCTAATTATTATTTGAATGATGGTAAGTGAAAAGCCCCAGTAGCCTATTGATGAGCGCTTATCACATCTCTAATTCTCATTTGTGCACTTCTAAAGCCCCTTTTGAGCTTTTATTTCAGCATTTTCCTAAAAATAATGGGAGCTATAATTAGAGCCTAGTAGTAATAAGACTTAACAAATAACAGTCAAAAGAGAGCCACCGACAGCTAAAATACAGAAGAAGAGGAACATCAAGGCCATATATCAGTGAGAACTCTATAAATCAGAGCAGCACAAACAGTGCTCAGACCTCTGGTAAATGTGTACATCAGAAATGCATAGGTTAGATTGACAGATTAGATAAATAAATCTATTTCTTTCTGTCTGAAAGGGAAAAGATACAATGCCGGGTACACATACTACAATAGAAGCTTCTGGCTTATTACTCAAGAAGGGAATAATTTGAGACCTTTTCTTTAACAACAAAATGCAAAACGGTCCTTTACATGTCTTCCATGGATTTTCTCACCTTGCAAGGCTACTGCCATTGAATAACACTGAGCTCATGTCCCCCCCCCAAAAAAAAAGAGAAAGAAAAGAAAAAAATTGCTCTTTCCTTCAGGAGAGGTGGCATTTTAAAATTATAGACCTGTAATACCTAGACTTAACCATATCATACACAAGACTTGAAAACCAATCTGATAAATACACTTCTGGCTAGATAACAAAGGTAAGTACTGCCCAGAAAGCTTACTTCTGCTTTACTTTCATCTGCTTACTTATTTTCAGACTTAGCTGGATAGAGACAGAAATTAAAACACAGGAAAAAATTACTTGTGCGTAAAGAAATAGCACAGAAAAGACTATGGGCTGGATCAGTTTTTCCTAGAAGCAAAATACCATTTTGTATGTCCTGTTGTAGGAATTCAGTGTGTTACAAGGTTATGAAATGGAGTGACTACATCAGTGGATAAGGGAAGAGCTATGGATGATGTCTAGCTGGACTTCTGTAAGGCCTTTGACATGGTCCCCCGCAACATCCTTCTCTCTAAATTGGAGAGATATGGATTTGATGGGTGGACTGTTCGGTGCATGAGGAATTGGTTGAATGGTCACATCCAGAGGGTAGTGGTCAATGGCTCAATGTCCAGATGGAGGTTGGTGAGAAGCGGCGTCCCTCAGGGGTCCGTATTGGGACCAGTACTGTTTAATATCTTCATCAATGACATAGACAGTGGGATCAAGTGCACCCTCAGCAAGTTTGCGGATGACACCAAGCTGAGTAGTGCAGTTGACACACCTGAGGCATGGGATGCCATCCAGAGGGACCTGGACAGGCTTGAGAAGTGGGCCCATGTGAACCTCATGAGGTTCAACAAGGCCAAGTGCAGGGTCCTGCACGTGGGTTGGGGCAACCCCCGGCATCAATACAGGCTGGGGGATGAAGGCGTTGAGAGCAGCCTGGCTGAGAAGGCCTTGGGGGTACTGGTGGATGAAAATCTGGACATGAGCCAACAATGTGTGCTTGCAGCCCAGAAGGCCAACCGCATCCTGGGCTGCATCAAAAGAAGTGTGTCCAGCAGGTTGAGGGAGGAGTTTCTGCCCATCTAGTCTGCTCTCGTGAGACTCCACCTGGAGTACTGCATCCAGCTCTGGAGCCCCCAACACAAGAAGGACATGGGCTTATTGAAGCAGGTCTAGAGGAGGTCCAGAAAAATGATCAGAGGGATGGAACACCTCTGCTATGAGGACAGGCTGAGAGAGTTGGGGTTGTTCAACCTGGGGAAGAGAAGGCTTTGGGGAGACCTTATTGCAGCCTTTCGGTACTTAAAGGGGGCTTAGAAGAAAGATGGGGACAAACTTTTTTAGCAGGAGCTGTTGTGATAGGACGAGGGGTAATGGTTTTAAACTAAAAGAGGGTAGATTTAGACTAGATATCAGGAAGAAATTTTTTACAGTGAGGATGGGGAAACCCTGCCACAGGTTGCCCAGAGAGGTGATAGATGCCCCATCCCTGGAAACATTCAAGGTCAGGTTGGATGGGGCTCTGAGCAACCTGATGTAGTTGAAGATGTCCTGCTCATTGCAGGGGAGGTTGGACTAGATGACCTTTCAAGGTCCCTTCCAACCGAAAGTTTTCTAAGATTCTGTGAAGTACACCTACACCTTTATGAGGTGGGACACTGAAGGATGGAGGCACTAAGCATCTTGCTGAAGGCTGTTCAAATACCAGGTGCAAAGTTGAGGGCAGACCTCAGAGTCGGCATCCTCCCAATGTTGTGTTCTTTCACCGTGTGTACTTTCTCCCATTCCTGAGATCAGAGAAATCTAAATATACTAAAGAAAATCCTGCAGATTTGGAAGCAGTTGAGGTATTTTCTAGACCAAAATGTCTGCTGAAATACTATGTCTACTTTGGTAACCAGACCTTTACAGGATTACAAAGCTGATTACATAAAGGAGCACAAAGTCCCACTGACTGTCAGAAGGAAAGTGATGATAATAACAGGTACTTCTTGTCCTGCCTTCTCCAGCCCATGAAATCTCCTTTGATGCTTACAAAAATAAAACACAAGTCAAAATTTAATAAAGGAATTTCTCCAATAAGGATGAAATTGCAAAAATTCTGCCACACATCAGCATCCCGACTACAACAAAAATTGCCCAAAAAGTGGAGGTTTTGTCTGGTTTTATCCACTAAGTAGGCAAAACAAGTGATAATACAGGTCTGCAGGAATTCAGTGCTACTGAAAAATCCTGACTTGTTTTACATTTCACTCAAGCAAGGGACATAGTTTGCAGTAGTAGTAATACTCATTATTAAATTATTTAATCCTTTGCTTTTATTCTGAACATTCCTATGTGCATTTGAAAGGTTTTATAGGTATTGACTTATTCAACAATGCTCTACAATGTAGGAATGCATTTATATTTCTATTTCATGGGAGGGGAAACTGCTCAGATTGCATACGGGATGGTATTTGAAAACTGTAGTAAGGTAAATACAACTGAAGAGTTTTGCCTATGTTTATGCATTATTATTTGTTGTTTGTTACTGGCAAAAATTTAAAAAATATACACATTCAACATATTTAACCATTTTGAAATATAGCCTGGAAATGTATAATCTAGTGGTGGAAGAGGGAGGAGACTAGCAGATACAGTAAATTGGAATTACATTAATGCAATAAGCAACACTCTCAGTATTAAACACTGCATGTAGTGGCAGCATGATGACAGATGAAACAGAAGACTAATGAATAGAGAGGTGACCACCAGACAAAACTTACCACTTATATTCTGGGAAATTTTTAAATCGTTCTACTTCCTATGAAAAGCTGATAAGGATGTGGCTGGCTCTGCAAAGAACATAGCTGAGGAACACTTATGTATGGTCCTATCTAGTATGACAGACAATCAGTTTACAAAACCTACTATTTCTTTCTGAATATCCCAAACAGAGTGGTATTCTGCAACATTCTATCAATTTACTATGGCAAAATCAGAAAAGATCTAAAATTGAGTACACTGCGATGAAGTCTAGAAGTCACTCCCTTCCCTTGCAAAAACTACAATTGGAGAGCCTATTTATTAAGGTCTATTCTGATGCTCCAGAGACTCTAATTCCAAGTGCTGTGGTGTTGAGTTTCTGTCACAAGAGCAGCTTGTTTGATACCATGAAAACTACTCCTTTTTTTGTTGTTTCTTAACAACAGAAATACAATGTTTCATAGTTTTGCAATAAATAAAAAAAAAGGTTGTTATACGAAACCTTTATTTTGTCCCAATTTACGACAAGATTGTATTTGTCAGAGCAGGGCTAAAATAGCCTTATTCCCATTGGCTAAAGAGTCAGAATTTTAATTTTTATTAGAAACAAACAAAGAAATGTTAAAAAAAAATCACACACAAAATCATCTAAATAAAACGGATTGATCTGTGTATAAGATCATGAGAATTGCAATTGGAAACATACAACAGCCAGAAAGCTCTCCTCCAAAATACCAATTTTAAGCAGGCTAAATTACTTCTCCCAGGCTACCCAAAGAGAGAGTCCATTAAAACATGAGAGAGGTCATTGGCAGTGTAACGTTAGAAGCTTTACCTGTACTACACCTGAGCATGCAGATAAAACAAGGACTTTGGTTTCCCATGGTGCTATTCTTCCAGTCTTCAGAAGCATAAACAAGGCTTCTCACTTCTGAGTATAAAAAAGAGGACATGATACTAAGCAGACAATAATGAAAATTATGTTTAAAGAACAAAGATTCAGCAAAAATTAGGCCCTGGGAATTGAAATGCAAGCTTCCCTTGGTGTGTTCAAGAGAAATGCAATGTCTGTTACCCTAAAAGACCGTCGCTTCCCTTTCCTACACAGACTAAAGCTTCCTTTAGACTCTTTGTGAACAGATATTTTGTAAGGGTTAGACAACAGTCCTTAAACACCTTTCAAATGCTTCATTTAAACATAAATGCAATAACATAGACGCTGAGAAAAGAGCCAGCTGATTAGCGAGTCTGATTTTGCATGTGTATTTAATAATAAAGATGAAAAAGTACTTTTGCGGTTTTCCAACAAGTAAACGCCTTATCTATCACCTTAAATTTTTCAAATGTTTTATTCCTTGAATTGAAAAATATTAAAATAAGACACAATCACCACAAATTTGCTGCAAAAAATAATAATCCTTTTCATAGTTTCATTTCTATTTGCATGCCAAATGTAAACTTGAAGCAAAGTGACCTTGGTTATAAAAAATAAGAAAGCAATGTCAGAATTGATAGGACCTACCATTAGTATTTCATTCTGACAGGTAGGAAATAGGCATGTCAGCAGTGAATGTTACGGACTGAGCTGTGGCCCTGATCGCAGTCAAAGCGGTAAATTTCTTCCTACAAAAGTAATTTCCATCAAAACAAAAAGTGCTTAAATAATACAACTATCTAGAGATGAGAATAACTTTCTATGGCTGAGCTCAAAGGCAAACAAATGAAAATGCAATACGTAGCTTTTGTATTGTGTAAAACCCAGAAAAAATAATATTAGGTGTAATTAAATTGTACAATGGTTAAGTATTTAACTAGCTTTCTAGTTCCTAGAAACTTTTTTTCACTGTACTGAAAAAATGGTTATACAAATGCTTCATTTATGGATTTATTATTATGTCCAGAACATCCAAATTATAACAAGCAATATCTGAAACTATTCAACTATTCATTCTATATGAACATCATGTAATTATGTGATAAAATAATCATTCATATGTACAAAAATTAACAGGTGTTTGAACCAAACAGGCTTGGATCAAAGTTTCCATTACTAATATAATCAGTAATAAGATTTATTAACATTATTTAAAAAAATTAAGATAACAAGACTAAATGAAATACCAGTTAAACTGAGTTTTTACAATCAAGGCAAGCGCATGAGTAATGCAACAAGGCCCTAAAAAGATTATTCTTATTTTGATATATGAAGCTCAAAGGGCACTCCTGGCTTCATTTCCCAATTCTAACATTTAAACATGCAGATTCACTACTTTACTGGACTTCAAAATGGGCAGCCACAAAAGCTGTCTTGGTTTACGTAGTTTTCACAGAGGCACTGTCATCTTAGCGTGAAATTAAATACAGAAGAAGAAATGATGATACTGTAAAAAAACAACCCTTAATAGTGGAGCTCTTTACTAAGAATGGATGAATCTGCTGTAAGTCTTTATTTTCATCTTGAAGCCAAGGTTTGTATCTGATGTCACAGTTTGCCATCAAATTCCTAGGTACATGTCATACCATTTAACATCTAGGCATTCCTCATGCAAATCCAATCATTCACCAGCTAAAAATTTGATAGAGGTCATATATAGAGGAGACAGGAGTGCTCTAGAAGGTAATATCCTATTTTCCTCTTGCAATAGAGGAAATTATGGACCATCCCACTCTCAAACTCTAACAGGGCAATCTTCCAATTAGGGAAAAATAAATAATTTCTTAGTTAAAAAGCTATGTTGATACATCAGTTGTCTATGCCTATGGTTTTGATGTGTAGTGAAGGCTTTCTCCAGTAACCAGTAGTTGGGATGGTCTAACAATAACCACTAGAATAAGTTAAAACAACCATTTAAAAGTTCAGCATCACTGCTCTAGGCCAAGCTGGTTCTCCAGCCTGCCTTACTGTCAACATGGAGATGGGCACCTGCAGAGGTGCCCCACTCCTCCTACCCTGGTCATGCTCCTGATGAAATCCTATACACAGGAGTCTAGTTGCCTTCACTGACCCTGAAAAATGGGTATTTTCTTTGGAAATGACTGTTCATTTCAACTGACTCCACTGGTGTATAAAAGATTCATTTAGACAAGACACCTAATTTAAAGCAATGCAAGACAAGCCCCATCCCAGCTGCACGAGTAATGCCACAGACTATTCAGAAAATAACTTTGGATTGATTTGCTAGTTTATTCTTTTGATGCTTTTTGCCAGCTTAATGCTTTTATTACACTGAAAAATATGAGGAGAGATGCAAAAACAAACTGGAGCAGTCTGGGGAGAGAAAGGAATTGGGTATGGTTTCCATCACGTTACGTTGACTCCAGTTAGTGAACTTGCAGTGACTGTCCTTAGCAGGTTCTGCATCGAGCTACTTCACATCTTCCTCCATTTAAATGGAAATCGGACATTGCAAGTAAAAGGGGAAGGAACTGGGGAAACAGGGAATAATTGATTCAAAGTTTTACAAGCTTACTAAAGGGAATGTCAGTTCCCCTTGGCTCCTGACTAAAATTTAGTCATATTTATCAGTAAGATATGCATTCACCTTTCTACCTGCAAAAACATCTTCTGAAAGATTAGCCACTCTACAGATATGCAGTCTTATACTTCAGTGAATAAAATTTGAGCATTGTTTTAATGTGAAAATATAAAAGTAGAGCAACATTGCTTCAAATTGCTTTCCTTTTCATCATGTCTTTAAAAAAAGCTAGAAGGACTATTTTATTCCACGCAGGATTAAAAAAATAGGTCATAGATAAATCCAAAGCAAAACCATTTAAATAAAGATTTGATAATATAAAAGACTTTATGAGCATCTAGTAGAAAGAATGTTCGGAAAAGCACCTAAGAAAGATAGGACCCAATTGTTCTGAGATATTTTCCAATACTTAGTCTTTATTTTAGGAATGTACTGTGTAAGGGGTTTATCATAACCCAATGGGAAGAAAAACACCCAAGTCTCTCTGACTTCACTTACCTTTAGATACCTGCTGCTGTTGGCATCTTTGAAACCTTCTTCCCTTCCCCCCTCAGTGGACTATAATACCTCTGATCTCATTTCCTTCTTATAATTGCTGAGCACACATACAGTTTAATATATGAACTTGTACCCTTCATATTGTCAGAAGAACTATCAGAATACTTACACTAAATCCTTGTACATTTTACCTTATTTTACTAAAGGATTACATATCTGTCCTAGTCACTTATAAAACATGTCTTTTAATGATGTACTTTTAGAGAAGTCTAATTAAAATTCAATGCATAAAAGTGTGCAAGGGTTGATAACCCACAGAACTCAGCAGCCCCTAGTTAACATTCTAATGCATCCTCCATTTGGAGAGAGACAGTAAGACTTTTCCACCTCGGTGGCAGACACTAATGATACTTGCAAATATGACTAATGTCTTCATTGGTGAAAAATTAATGCACCACAATAATTTTTCTACCTGGGGTTAATGAACATGTCAGATGCTGAAAATGAGTTGTTTGAAAGTAAATTACTATAATCTATATTTAGAAGACTCTGCTCTTGGAAAAAAAAAATCTATGGTGTGTTTGATGTCCTCTGCTTACTTTTGTCATGAATTTTGCTGTTCGCCTAGTGAGACTACACTATGCTGACTTTTCTGTTGGTACAAGGGAACATTTTCTTTTTCCTAGAATGCCCTTTTTCTCATGAGGAGAAGTCCAGTTTGACTTTACTTGCCACAGGCGCTGTAGCAAATATTCTTGCAGCTATATAAGCAGCAAAAGCAAGCTAAAGTCCATGAAAACCACCTCGTCTTCGCTACGAGTAGCCCCAGAGCAGTGTCTCACTAGGCATTTTGGAAAATCCAGATACTCACATTACAGCTCGTCTTTGATCTGAAGAGAAGGGAATAGCTTCACAATTCAGATTGCTTCCTTCCTCTTGACTCCCCTTGTCCCTTACCAAAGCTATGTGAATACTCTATGCAGCTGTGCGAATAGAAAATAGCTTCAATAAATAGCCATACCAGAGAGAAAGGAGTAATTTTTTAAGTGAAGATATACTTCTAGTCACTACAAAATTTTTAGAACCCTGTTCCTTCCAGAGTTCTTGGGGTTTAACTTGTCCTGTGGGAACTCAAGGGATCTGGTAACCAGGAATTAGTAACAAGTTTGAAATACAGGGCTTACTCCTCATGTCGGAACCATCCTTTACTTTCAACTGGGATCATTTCTTCAGAAAATATGCAAATACATTCATCCTCTAAATGCCTTTTCCAACAGAGCAGAGAACTCCAAATCCACATTTAGCACAGGAAGTGTAACTCCACAACATTTCTTTCGATATGTGCAAGCAGAGAAAAAAGGGTACAGAAGAGTATGTCTGGCCTTTATTCAGGTTTCAGCTGTAGTTCATGGTGGGTTTAAGGAGTTGACACTCCTAACTGGAATTTAAAGGCTCTAAATCACAGCAGATTCATTACGTTCCTTCACAACCCATCCCAAAGGCTAAGTATTCCTTCCCACTGGCAAAACATATGCACTTCATTTAGTTTTGATGCCTTGCTGACTTTAATTCTAGCCATAAGATATTTTTAACTTACTTTAAAAGCCTTTACCTATGTGAGCTGTTATACACCATGACTTGGTTACTTCTTGATTATGTGTTCAAAAAGTAGAGAAACGGAACTTCTGTAAACGACAATGATTTGTGAATCTAATGTATGATCTCTCTAAATACACTTAGAAGCAAAGCGAGCTTCGGTCTTTAAAGAAATAATGTGGAGTTCCTTTTACGCTCACATTTCCAAGTTTCAGAGCAGACAGTTTTCTCCCTAGATGCAGGTTTCACTGAGCTAGCACTATGCAATCACAGTCAGTTCTTGGATTTAATTCAGTTGTGAACACCTGGAACTGAGAGATTAATCCAGCCCACTTCCTGCTGAGTGTAAACTTTTTCTGAGAATTATCAATTCATTATATTACAGGAAATCTGCTAGAATTTAGGTCTCACAGGCTACTGAAATAATAACTTTTCAGATGAAAATATGTTTACTATTTCTCCAGATTCCTATGGGTAAAACATTAAGATTTTTGCTATTAACCTTCTTTTCCCCAATTTCATATCAACTTTCGGAACAATGATTGCTTTCCCTCATTTCTTGTTTTCTACAGTACTTTGAGTTAGGATAGCAAACACACAATAGAACTTTACTATTCTTAAATAAGCTGTCTACCCACAAAAATTTTGTCACTCCATTTTGACAGATCAAGTAATAATTTTATCTACCATGGGAGAGTATAAACTGTACCAGTACAGGAATCATAGTGGGCGTATAAGCTGTAACCATCATAAATGACACTTTTTATTCCCTTTGAAAATCCTCCTGATTTATTACATTTACTTAGAGACTGTCACAGCTTATTTTTACTAGACACTTTTTTTTTAACATTCCATCAAGTGAGCTCCTATGTGATGCAGAGCAAACTGATAGAAAATGGTGACACTCTCACCCAAGCTGTCATTATTCAAAATGATTTCTTCTGCTCAGGTTGTTTTCATTTAGTAAAATAATTTGATTTTTCTATGTCTGCCCACATTCTATTCACAGGAGGCAAAGGAAGCTCAAAACAATGTCTTCTGCATTTAATATGCAAGGAGAATGCTTAATAGAATCATTTGCAGGATAATTAAAAGTCTGCTGATACATCTTAAGAAAGTGTGAAACAAAGTACAAAATGAATAGAGCCAAATGGCAATTGCTTATTTCTGTAGAATAAGTGCTAAGTCAAAGAGGTCATAATTGCTGTTTTGCATAAGGAAAACAGTTAACAGGGTTTTATAGATATATTTTCTGCAATAAAACTAAAGCTGACTGTTTTCATACAGAAGTTAGATGAATACCACAGATGAAAAGGTTACAGGGCATTGCTGCTAGGTCTTCCCATGATATCAAGGAAAATAAGTCCACAAATTCAAATATAACTGAAGAATGGCTTGAGTTGAAGTCAATTCCTGCTTATGTTTATAAAATGGCACATTCAGCATTGATATATTCCTCTGAAAAAAACCCTTGACTTTTTCTAGCAAACCAAAACACATCTACCTGACTCATTTACATGACATCCATCAGAATGCTAATGCTGTGTAATTAATAAATGGTTGCACTGTGTTCCCCAAGCCCCTTCCCTGCACTCTATAAGCTTTAACGCTTCAAATCATTGATCTAGAGGACATTTTCTTAAGTATTCACCTTCTGAGGCAGATACATAAGTCCTGTTACGAATTAGGGGAATTGTGTGTGCTCACTGAGGACAGACTATGGCCACCAGCTGTGCCAGTTACCCTGATTATATTCATCTCTCATGAAGTGGATAGCCCCTTATCTGGCTTTTTTATGACTACAAATTAGTTCTTAATTACAGTCAGTCATTGTAATTTCAGAGCAACTGCTAGCTCAAGCGTTGACCCATTTTAGTGAATTATCAGCAAAGTAAATAGCATAGATTCCTTTTTTCCCCAAACAATAAAAAAGGGAAAAAAATAGTTAAAATTTGGCATTACTGTCCCACTCCTGCCTACTATTTAGACATTCTGACAACTGTTCCCTTCACCTGCTGATGTTCACCTCCAAATAACAGTTACCATCATACTATGTCATTTAAGTAAAAAAAAAAAAAAAAGACTAAGAACAAATGTAAAGATCCTGCCACTCAAATAAATGCAAGGATATTTAAGTTAAGAATCTCACCATAGGCCCAACACATTCTGTTAGGGTTGTGCCGCAGTAACCAATTGCTTCAGTGACTTCACTTGTGATTGCTTTTAGGTCGAGGAAGAAGAGACTTATGCTACAGCCTCTAATTATCTGTATTTAGAGAGTGTAAGCATTGTAGGGATCACTATTCAGAGACAGAAAAGCTTATGCCTGACTTGAATCATTAATGCTATTGCTGTGATTTCAGTAGCATTGAGCAAGTTACAAAACCGGGCAGCATTTACCAGTAGGAACCTTATGTACCACATTGTTCTTATGTCACATTTTATGTGCGTGCTGCTATTTGTCATCACCACAGACTCATTCATCCAGTTGTGACACTGATTTGCAAGCTAGATAAACCCAGTGGAAAACAATAGGAGAAGTGAAATCAGCAGTTAATTTACTTGGATCCTATTGTTAATAGCGCAAAAACTTTAGCAGCACATTGTAAAGCGGCATTTTTCCTTGACTCCCGTAGTCCTGGTGTGCTAGGCTGAGCACGGATGTTCAAGTCATCTCTTTTTCATTTCCAACCTACGTGTATTTCATGCTACGTATCTTTCCGCGAGGGTCTGTTTTCCTGTACTTACAATCCTAGTACCTCAGCAGGCACACGTGTCGGGCGACAGGTTCATCTCTTCCCGATTGCACGCTGTGTGGTCAGTGCTCCTGGAGGAACCGTCAACGCCGTGCCACGCTGATTTCCCCTGCAGGTCTTGCCACTGAGTGTGCGCTGGTTTACGCCTCCAGAAAGGGTGCAGCCTGCTCCTCTAATTCCACCAACTTTAGCAAATGGATACAACGGTCAAGGGAGGGAGAAAGGGAGGCAAGGGCATGGCCTGCCTTCCCTCCTGCCTGCTTCACCCTCCAGGTGCCCCAGGGAGCAGCAACAGAGCTGCCTCTGCCGTGCTTCTAAGCGCAAAGGCAGAGGAAGAGCCTTGCGTCCTCACCAAAGAGCACACTTGTCAGAGAAAGCCCCGAGCGAGGGTTAGAATTCAGCTGCCAGAACTAGAAAGACCAAGACACAGCCACAGTCCCAGCGTCTGGCATGTTGGGAAGGGAGAAAAATGTAACACACCCACTTGGAGCATTGACAGATACTGAGCGGGAGCTGATGTTTTTCCTGCATAAGAGGTAACACAGAGATCAAAAAAGTTCATGCGCTTGTATTATACATCTTGCACTAACCTGGGACTAATGCAATGTCCCATACAGAGCGAATGATGCATTAATTTCTTTAGCAAACACATAGGGACTAATTTCGTTTATTTTAAATCAAAAACATCAAAAGAGCTTCCACAATGAAGAAAGACAGAAAGAACCAGCCTAACTACAATATGCCAGGACCCTTTTCACCACCAGTTTGCAAGTCGTTCTTCCTTACTCTTCTGCTTCCGGGCTAATTAATTATACACTAAACATACTGCCAGTGCGATACAAATAATTAATTAAACATGGTCACAGGCTAGAACATTAATTGTACCAATATATTACACTTATTGCTGCCTGTCTCTTTTAGCAACATGTAGGTGCTCCAGCTTGGCAAATGCGTATGTGTATTTACTACAATAACAAACTGCACAGAACAGTATTTACTATTTCTATGGGGCGGTTGTAAGGAAAGCCGACTTTCTTTACACCATGACGGGAGCTTAGCATTCCCTTGTGTTCACCCAGGTCTCTCAGAAAAAATAAACCACTAACTTGACTGCTTTTTTTCCCTGGGAGGTTCTCTGAAGAAGCAGGGTCTGAGCTGGTAAAAAGGGCAGAAAAAAGAAGGGATGGACAGAGAAAGAACAAACTTCAGCAGATGCAGTATTAAGCCGATTTTAGGGGTTCCAGGGCTGGCAAGCACACAGGTATTATTCTCAGCAAGACCAAGAAGATTCCTTAAAGATATTAGTAACATTTACCTTGAGCACAGGAAATGTTCTGAGAATTCATCACTTGATGCCTACAGTGCTGAAAACACAGCATGTTGTGGTAGCATTAAGTATTATTAGTGTGCTTACCTGCAGCTCCTATATCCTACCAGATGGCACCGAGTTTATTTTACTTTCTCTTTTAAAATTACAAAAAATGACCTTATTTGTAAGAAGGTATTATAGCTCTTTTTGGTGCATAAAATATGAAAATGACCATTTCAAAGAAAATACTGCTACTTGAGGAAACCTTTTTTTCTTCCGTTGGGTGGGTTAGACATGGTATGCACACAGCACATAGGAAGAGAATAATTCACAGCATACACTTAAGTGAACAAGACCTTTGAGGCAGATTAAGCTACATACGCATAGAGAGAGAGAGAATCGAGAGCTCAAATACCTTGCCAAAGGCTGTGGGCTTTTGGTGTTTTTTAAAAAGAAAATTCTGCCATAGATACACAGCCATTTAATAAACACAACATTTAAATGATTTGTGCAGTTACTTCTATGTGTAGTGTGTGTGCATAAAGTACTTTTAAAATATGATGGTTAATTTTCAGTTGTTCTATCGTTTCTCTTTGGCTGAAAAAAGAGAGTTTTATGACACCTTTTTTAGCAAGTAGATTGAGCACCTTGGAGTACTGAAGTTCCTTCATTAGCATAAGCTTTTATTATAAGCCATAATCTCTCCTTTATTTCAATTGCAATGGATGAGGACATCCAGACACCATCTCCCATCGGTGCTAGATGGAAACATCTCCCATTTGACTTCAGTATACAAAGCATGTATTTGGAACCTTCAATGCAAACTTCCCCATATTTTTAAGACTATCATTAACAAAGCAGCATGTGAAAGTCAAATTATGTCAAACACATTAAAAAAATGAACCCTAAAACACCAAACCACAGAAATCAAAGAGAAAAAAGACCTAATTTTTTCTATATTTAAAATTATGCAAGTTTAAAGTAACTATCCAGAAGTCCGTAAAATTTCATTGGTACAAAATTTATGTTATGAAAGGACAAAGTCTTATTGATTTCACAGTTCTTATTTCTAGTCTCTTTTGTCTGTTCATGTGATTAGAACACCATAATTTCCCTTTGTTTGATATTTTACTTTTATCATTTATTCCATTTCCTTTATGTGGAGAGATTTTTTTACAACAGTGCCTTCAACCAATCTGATCATTGTTACTAGAAGTATCTGTGCTGCACTCATGCCACCAAGGCCAAACCATGGGTTTGGATCCTATCATGGCAGGTCAACTCCTAATAAAAGGATGATTACAGTTTTAAAGAATTTAAGAGCCCGTATCCTCCCTGTGGGCATCAAATCACTTTCTTCCTCCTTAAAATGCCCCAACATCTTTCCAGAGGAGGAAGTGCTTGAACAGCATAATTTCTCCTTATCCAACTCTGAGCTACAACCTAATATCTTTACTCCCGTTGTCAAGCCTAAGTGTCTTTGTGTAATTCACAGACATGTGTTTCAGGATTGCTATATAGGTCTTCTACCATTTATTCCTCCTGTACTCCCACAGCAAGAACGGTTGATGCAGTAGAGTTGTGACAGGACCTGACAAAAGCCAAAAAATTCAAAGTGGAGGATAACACTTCATACTTCACTTACCTTGTGGTGAAAAAGACACATAAAAGAGGACAAGTTAATGATAGAACATCAGCCTTCACTTTGAATTTTCTGGCTTTCGGAAGACTCCCCACGTTAACTGTATTATACAACACAAGTATTTTTATATTTAATTTTAAAAGCAAGACAGTTGCGTGCCAGACAGCTTGTATGTTTTTTCCAGCTATGTTATTCTAACATATCACCTGTTCTTCTAAATGCTGCTCTTCTTACATCTTCAGATGACCACAGTTTCAGACAGTATCATCACCAACAGTACAAAGAACTGAATACTGGAATGTGCTCTGCAGTATCCCTTAATTGACTACATAGATACACCCTATGGGCCCAATAGGTGTCCAAGGCATCGGGGAATGTCAAAAAAAAAGTATAACCACTGCTGCTGAAAGCTGGCCAAGTATTAAATATTTGGGTTGGTTTTTGGTCTGTGTACATACCCACCCAGATGGGCTACGAGTAGAGACCAAAGAAGACTTACGAGACAGAAGACAGACAGTACACACTGCAGTAAGTACTATTCTCCAGCAATTCCATGTGATCTACATTTAATCCCTAAAAACATATAACTATATTCCCATTTCTTTTATAGGCTAATGCAGGCTTATTAATTTTTAATGGACTTCAGAATTTGGGCTTTTTTCCTAAATAAACTAAACAAATGATTATGAAATGAAAAGGGTTACTTGTAGGATAGGCCACTATACAGAGAGGAAGCAATGTTAAATACCCTGTGGGTTTTTAACAACAAAAAGCCAACTGCCAGGAAGAGGATTCCCATCTCTCAATAACAGAAACTACATCATATGCCATCTTCAATTCCACACTATTGAAAGTACAGTTACTAGTGTTAAAATACAGAATGTTCAGTGTGGCTCTTTCCTCTAATAAACTCTGTCCTTTGGAGGAAGAAACCCCACATTTTTCAGGATATTATGCTAAACCATTACAATCATTAAATAAAGTCTGCATGGATAGATTTTTTTTACAATATCTGTATTAAATAAATGTAAGAACTAATATACTAGATATATAACTAGATACTCCAATTAACCCTTTTTTTTCCTTCTAAGAAATAAAAACTGTAATGACACTTTGTTCATTAAACTGATATGTTCTATTTTTCATAGCATTTGGTAAACTTTATCCGTCAGTCTAGTGCAATTTGGCTCTTATTAACGCTAATGTTTAATAAATTCCCTTTGCTTTAATACCATCATGGGTATTCTGCGGTTTGTTTTTTTTTTATGAAAATAAGATACAAACAAGAGAGACCAGTATAAAGACTTCATAGAAGTGTATTGTATTTCAAGAGAAAGCAATCAGAGACATAATTTTAATTTATATTATGTTGCTTCCTGAAGACAATCAACTATATTCATTGAATGTGAAAATTATTGCTTCCTTTCATTTTAATGATCATTCAAAGAGGAGAAAAAAGACCTGTAAAGATACTAAATCTCACCTGGATAGCAAATGTATAGTGTTATTGTTTAACATTCTTGTTTCTGTTTGTTGTTAGGTGTTTGGAAAATGGAAAACAATGCTTTGCTTTTACTTTACAGAAATGTAGAAGTAGAGAAATGTACAGTCAATCTGTATCTCTGTTTACAAATAACAGGATGAAGACGACAGGGATACAATATCCGTTTAGTTTCTTGCGCTACTCTGTAAGAAGTATCACTGTATATTAGACCACAGCAGTCATATCTCTGAGATTTTAAGCATTATTTTCAAAACTTTCCCTTTCCCCCAAAAAAGGTCACATATTTGTCCTTCACACATATGTGAAGCTCCCACTGAAAGTAATGAGAAATTAGTGCTGTGGTTTTCCCAAAAAACTTGGTTGTCTGATAAAAATAAAGATTACAGGATAATGCCTTCCATTTTCCAAAGAAGGAAGAATTTCGGGAGCTTTCTAGGATTTTCTCTAAATTACATTAATATGCTACTGTGCTGAGAGCAAGCACAAGGAAATGTGCTTTCCTATATTTTAGCACTTAAGCCCCACTCATAAAAATTAGGTGCTTAGGAACCAATTAAATAACTTTGCCTTAGCTAGCAGTGTACTACAAGAGAGAGAGAATAGTCACCTCTGGTCCCAGTTTGGAATCATATTTCTCATTAATAGTTGTTTCTCATTAACTGTTGTCAGGAAAAGAAAAAATATTTTGGAAATTTAATCACACCATCACTTTGAGGAAGACTGTTCTAACCCATTTTAAAGGTGAAGCCAGAGCACTGGGCAACTTCGGGAACAACAAAAAGCAGTATATTATGGGGGTTGCCTTGCCTCTCAGAGCAAACTCATAAGTTTGAAAAAATATGAAAAAATTACAAATTATTTTATGTTGTGTGCAGAGTTTAAGCATGAAAGAAATCACTGAGGACTAGTAACTTGGAAGTAACATACATATTTTCTGATTTCTTGATTTGTTGAGTTGATGCCATGTGAATAGGCTGTACTTGGTAGCTTTCATGTTGAATATTCACCAGAAGCAGAGAAGAAAGAGGAAAGTGAGTGAATAGATTTATTCAAGGAATCCATGTGGCATCCTCTTCGGGGTCTGCTTCACCCATTTTTGGAAGAGGTTAATTACCTCCTATACTGTAAAATGAGTTCTTCATATTTTGAGTTCAGAGTCTTTTAGCCCTCAATAACCACAGAGGTGATGTCATATTTAGGGGGGAAAAAACACACAGCCTACCATGTCTTCATTACTACAACCTCCAGGTGAGAAAGGATTCTGCTCTAGCATGGAACAAAAGATTGTAAAATACATATTCACAGCAGAGCCAAAATTGCTTTGGTAATAAAAATTTATCTTCTTTTTCTCTTTGAGGGCTACTGCATAGGTAATCCATTATTAGTGGCTCACAGCCAGCAACTGGCTGTGAATTGAGCTGGTGAATAAATCAGGCTACCTAGATAAAGACCCAGAATACTGGGTATGTGAGTATGCTAGAGACGCCCCAAACAATGACAATTTTTCTGTTTCTCTAATGCAAATGGTTTAATGATGGATGAGCCCATTCCTTTAATGTCCATTTGGGTGCTTTGTATAACTATTTGAACATTCATTTGAACTTAATTCATTTGACCATCAATTTGGAACCTAATGAAAATGTTGCTTCCTCATATAATCCAAGAATAGCCATGCATCTTCGAGATAGTGAAGTATGAGATATCCATTGCTAAATGTTCTGCTTTGACAGCTAAACTGCTTCTTCACAATGGCGAGAAGCAACTATGCATATTCTTTCGTTCCTTTATATATAAAATCATAGAATGGTTTGGCTTGGAAGGGACCTTGAAGATATCTAGTTCCAACACCCCTGCCATGGGCAGGGACACATCCCACTAGATGGTTGCTCAAAGCTCCATCCAACCTGGCCTTGAACACTTCCAGGGATGGGGCATCCACAACTTCCCTGGGCAACCCGTTCCAGTGCCTCACCACCCTCATAGTGAAGAATTTCTTCCTGAGATCTAATCTAAATCTACCCTCTTCTAGTTTGAAGTCATTACCCCTCCTCCTATCACTACATGCCCTTGTAAAAAGTCCCTCTCCAGCTTTTTTTTAGGTGCCCTTCAGATACTGGAAGGGGCTATAAGGTCTCTCCAGAGCCTTCTCTTCTCCAGGCTGAACCACCCCAACTCTCTCAGCCTGTCCTCATAGCAGAGGTGCTCTAACCCTCTGATCATGTTCGTGGCCCTTCTCTGGACCTGCTCCAACAGGTCCATGTCCTTCTTGTGTTGGGGGCTCCCGAGCTGGACATATTATTCCAGGTGGGGTCTCACAAGAGTGGAGTAGAGGGGCATTATGTTGTTTGTTACCACTTGCTTAACCTGTCTTCAAATTAACAGCAAAATTGCACAAATACTTGAGCTCTGACCTTTAGTACATTCACAGGTTTCTCCAAATCTTTTACCTGATGATGATCCAGAAATACCTCTTAGTGCTTAGTGATGGATGTATCCCTTTGGCGTTAATTGGCAGAGGATTAGAGAAAAAGATATCGCCATATGCAGCTGAGGTCTTTCCATAATTCTAACAAAAGTTAGATTTGAAGGATAGATAAAAGCAGTAGGAACCCAAGAACTCCAGATCACAGGTCATCTTCCTTCTTTTGTGCTAGGAGATATCCTCAACAGAACCAATTCCTTCAGTTCCGAAGAACATTGTCTTCTCCAGCTCTCTGTCTCCAACCATAGAGATACTTTGGGAATGGTTCTGAAAAATAGTGATAGGTAGATACAGCATAGAAATAAACATAATAATCAGACTGGTCTGTTGTTGCCAGTTTCTGTGACTCTGAAAATTTGTGAACAATTCCTAAACAAGAGAGGAATGTTATACACCATTTACATTAATTCTGCCGTAACTTCCAAACAAATCTTCCCAGATACAATATAGGTACGCTTCTTTCTTGGGGTTACTGCAATTCACTGATGGAAAAAGTGAAGCATGAGTGTAATGCCTTTTCTATTTTTTTATGTAAAGGGCAAAAATACAAGCCCTAAAAGAAAGAAATACAGCCTACGAATGCTTCAGTTGCCTCTTATGACAACTGAGATTCCCATGAATCAACAAGCAAAATCCAGAGCAGTCTGGAGCGATACCTAGAACCATCTCTCTGCAGACTAATATTTAAAATCCTCTCTGCTCTCCTATTAGTGTTTATTGTCGAGGTCCAGTGATTTCTTATAGTTTAAATATCATCACAGAACATTCTTTGCTTCTGTGTATGAAGAATTAGCATAATGAGCTCCCTGAGAAATGAGGGAAATTTTTGCAGCATACTGGTAAGCTCCAGATGTCACAGATGTGCCCTCTGTACTCATGGCAGTTGCTTTGATCTGTCACTTCTGTAGTGTGGTGCCACTTCTGCTTTCAAAATCAGGGGGGACGAGGAGACTGTCATTAGCTGTAGTTCCCCACACAGAGGACAGCAACTCTACAAATCAAAAACTTGCCTTCTACACATCCTTATCATTTCACTGCTCTCTGTCTCTGTGCTATTCACTGTACATTAAATGACCAAAGGAAATGGCTTTTGGCAGATTTCTCCAAAGCATGCCCCAAATGTCCTGGATGTGTAAAAAGATTAGAAAGACACAGCGTAAGACAGCATATTACCAGAGCAGCAAAAGTTGTTGGGAGATTGCAATATCGCATTGTCAGCTCCTAATTTTAATTTTGCGTGCTTTTTGTCAGAGCAAGGCTGGAATAGAACTACTGTTCCGCTGTGCTGATGTCAGACCGAGAAACTTGAAGACTGAACTGAAATGGTCAGTAATACACTCCGTGTTCTCAAGTGTGCATGCCACCAACAGTCTATGGAGACCGAGAATTCGCAGTCACTGCCAACGAGCAGACTGCAGGACAGAAAATTCATGGCCTTCAATATGCAGGTCTGAGAGTGGGAAACTCTAACCTCTACTGCTTTCTGCTGTCTCTAAAGGCATCATGCAGCCGTTACAGCACTGAAGGTGTTAGATGAGAGTGATATAAAGACATGGTGTTTGCCATTTTGGACAGTGAAAATTCCTGCCTTTCCATCTTGGCCAAAATCCTTCCTACCACTTCATTAGGAAATAAGAGGGAAAAAAAGAAAAAAAAAAAAAAAAAGATAAAAGAAAACAGTATTCACCTATCTATCTTGATAGTACAACTGATAGTACAATTTGTGCAGAAACCTCCTGCAACAAATTTTATAAATCTGTAGTGTGCCCATTGCACTCACTTTAAGGTATATTTAATGGCAAAAAGTAATCTGGACTGTGCCTCGCCTAGATCAAAAGCTAATTTGGCTGGAAATTCAGCAAACTCTATAGCATGCCTGACATTGCTCAGGAAAGAATTTTGTCCAGCAGCTAAAGAAAAAGATATTTTTAGGACTAACACAGCACAAGTGGTCTTTTTTGGGTTTTTTTTTCCGGAGGCAGATGTGTGCTCTGTGTCTTTGAACTCTTTAGAAATTTTCTCCTTACCCCATAAGCTGGCAGACAAATGTAACTTTATTATTTTTCCTCCTCCTTTTAGACAAGGCATTAACTTCTGCATTTGAATGTTTCAGGAGGAATATCACTGGGGCCTAATGCTTCACCTTGTGATACCTACAGAAGAACTTTAAGAAACTGCAGTGAGTGGTAGTGCTGCTCCTATGTATGTGGGGAACAGAACTTTATTTAGAGCTCTAGGCAGCCAGTGTATTAAACTGTTGAAATGCTTGTGCCAGTGACAGAGGATTTTCCTTTCATTCAATTTGACAGCATTTGACCATCTTCACTACAGAATGGTATGACACCACTAACTTTACAGCCAGAGACTGTTATCAAGCTGTCTTAAAAGCTTTTGGATTTTTTTCTGAACAGAAACATCTTGAATTTTTTCCATTTTTTTTGACCAGTTTTTTGCTACAATATAAACATTTGCTTTTGCTTTATGTTTGTCTCTGTGGTAAGCAGCTTTTGGGTTTGTCAATTTTTTTTCGAACCTTGTGCAGTATATGTTATATATATAGAGGAACTTGATGGAATCATCACTTTTCGTCAGTGCAGTCTTGATATTTGCATTTGACAAAAGCCTAAGAGCTCTGAAAAGGCCTTGTATAGCATCCCTGAGAGTTTTTCACCTCTTTGCCATCTTTAACTTAAGATTTATAATTAAAATATAGCAATATCTAGTATCTCACCCAATTTCTTCTTTGTATCTGCCACTTTAAGTAACCCATATTTTCGATGTGTTTTGTCTGTAGTTAGGAAAACGATCAGAGATGAGAGGACAGAACAACAAGCACACACAAAAATAAATACGCTAGGCCATAAGGCTCCAGCCAGATTTGTAGAGCATGGGAGAACGATGCCATGAGGACATCAGTTCTCTGAAGTCTTCCGTGTCCGAGGAGCAAGACTGTCTGGAACAGCTGCTGTATTCCTACAAAGACTAAGGCTGATCCTGCCTTTTGGACAGCACCCTTCTGAACCAAAAGCCTTCGTGACCACAGTCAATGCTACCACCTCTTATTTTGTTATAATTACTGCCAGAGTAAACAAACAGAAAACTCATGCAAGACTCTAGGATAATAATATAAAAGCAAGACCACTTTTCACAGTCCGATAGAATATAGGACTTTGGGGCTGTATAGTACGAAAGAGCAAAGCTTAACTATGTGTCCACACTGACAGCATTTTTAAGGCAACTCCACTTATTGACAAATCCTCATGATTTGTACAAACACATTACCTATGTTTTCTACTTGCTCAATATCTCTTTCTTTTTGTCCATTCCTGTAGGAAGAAACATTAATTCTCAAAATATTACAACATAAAAGTGGGTACACAATTTGTATCGTAAATCTTTTTTTTGTAAAATGCAAAAGTTACTTGTATTTCTGTAATGTCAAAATAAAATTATATCTGCATTAAAAATTAGATTCCAGGGCCATAATCTTCTGGATCATTTTTAGCCAAACACTTATAATCCGGTACTGTTTTCTTACCAATCTAGCTATCACAAACAGTTGCTTTTGTGAAAGTGACATAAAACTGAGTGGAAGTGTGTTGTTGACATTTTAGTCTACATAAACTAGCAGAGGATAGATCCAATATGGAGTTGACATATGATATTTACAGTATAGAAAGAACTTGTTACAACCTTTTCCTGTCCCATGAGGGACCTCTCCCTGAGGCAAGTCTATAGTTTTCTGCAGTCAAAAATGGCACACCTTGCTATGAACGGCCTCTTGCTTCAGGGCCATGGACTCTTCTGTCTGCTCTTGCTACCTCTATCTTGTAGCAATTCTTTAAAGGTTATTCATTGTTATTAACTCCCAAATGCCCCTGATTTCCTCCCACTTGCTCTTACAGTCCCCAGTGAAACTTGAAATGGTATTAACACCTCCCAGCAGCCCTACTGTATTCCTGTTTCTCACTGGCTGTTGTACTTCAAGGTAATTTTCCCTCAAAATCTTTTCAGGACACCCTTCTCCTCCAGTATTCCCAAGCTGTACCATGGATCACAAAGGTGAGCAAACCCAGCACATAATATATACAGGTGCAACATCATTCTTACAATATCAAATGACCTCTCAAGTAAAAGACAATTCTCATCTGGACTGTTGCCACTATCAGGATATTTTCATTAATTTATCACTTTTATTTCTGCTTCTGGTTTCTCTTCATAAATATTTTCTCTCCTTGCTAAAATTATCTTTTAAATTTATGCTGAGCAGTAAGTAAGACAACGTGTTTATCGTAAATAATTTAACAACGTAAAATATTTGATAAAACTCATGGGGAAACTAGTTATTTACATAACTAAACTTTCTAACAGAGATTAAGTTGACAATAATACTTGCTTTATCATCATAAAACTTCATCGTTTTTGTCATTGATCAGGACTTCATTGTGCCAAGTGCTATACACTAAGTGCTGTGTAAGCACAGAACAAAAACACAGTTCCTGCCCTAGACAGCTTACCATCTGCAAGACAACAGAGGAATGTAGACAGACGGAGAAGTATAGAAGGTGACAAGATGATTGTGATCATTGTGGTAGGCAGTAGTCAGAGCAGAACAACAACAGTGTTGTCAAGTTTTAAATAGGCATCACAGAAAATAAAGGTTTTAGGGAGATATAACTCTCCTAAGCCACTGGAATATACCAGTGACTTGCCCTTTATTTCTACATTTTAATCTGAACTCTCCTTTTCCTCTCTCCAAACTCTCAGGTTCTCTCTGAATAAAAACTTGCAGTAAAACACACACAGAATAACCCCTACTTTCACTTGAAGAAGTTCCACTTGCTGGTAAATTCCCTCAATCTCATTTAAACACACATTTAAAGCTGTAGAAATATGTTAGAAGATTATAAAATGTATATAGGACTATGCACTTGTATGAATCCAAGATTTATACCTATATTACTGTTGTTAACAAAAGCATAGCTTGAAATTCAGACCCTAACCACTCTGGCAGAAGAAAAAATTTGGTGAAATGACCAAAAAAAATTGATGATGATGATGATGAGAACATTAAGGTTTAATCTGCTGTAGTACATGCCAACTCATCAGGCTAAATTTCACCCCAGCCTGCACAGAACTCCTGCTGGAGACACGGAACCTGTCAGAAACAGGGACACTACATATATACAAAACGGAGTTCACCATTTTGTACAGTGTTATAAAGCTAAATTGGATAACTCTTTGTATGGATTCATACGGAAACTGGTGGTTTTACCTTCTTTTTATATTTGCTCTAACACCAAAGCCCAATGCCCATATAAACCTCGACAGCCCATCTGGCAGCTGCAGGACCCATACTCTAGCAAATACCTTGTAGGAGCCATGGCAGAGGTGTCCCCAGAGACTCCTCAGTCACATCTCCAGCAGCCTGTTAGCTGCACCTACGTCAGCTCTTGACGAACTTGCCTCTCAGGCTGCCCAGGGGTCAAGCTTGCTGACGAACTGTATGAGCTGCCTCATTGTGCTGGACTGTTCTGTTTTGCCGGTTACCTGGCTATGAGCACTTTGTCTCTGCTTGTCTTTGTATTACCTCCTATAATAGATACAGGTGAGTTATATTCAAGTTTTTAAACAAAGAAAGAGTGTTTGTAGCTCCAATAAGTCAATACGTAAGGGAGGGAGAGAAACATACCCCCCCATCTCTTCAAATTATCTACATTCTAGTAAATAACTTGCCTTTATTAGTGAAAGACAAAACATGCCTCCTTTAAAAATTTATATTGCTTGATATAGCAGATTCTCAACAGTCAAAGCCCAACTCTTCTTTAAGTGGGTGTAATTTTAAGAGGAAAACAAAGCAGTGTAAGTATTTAAATTAGCACTCACATTTAAGCTCTGAGAAGTATCAAAAAAGAATAATTACAGGTCCAAGCCAAGGGAGTACACTTTGCAGATACAAACATAAACTGTGGCTGTAGGGAGGAGTGTTTGTGTAGGCACCTTGGGTTTTAGTCACAATGTATTTGCTGAATTAGACCATTCACATATTTACAAACAAATTGAAAACCATAAACCAAATTTATATGCATTTATATTTCTTCTGTCAGTCTAGGCCCCTCATCTTGTCTTAGACTGAAGCAATATCAACACAAATCACCCTGCTGACACTGAAGTCATACCGAAGGACAAAAACAAACTATAAGCAAGTAGATAAATGCCTTAGCTTTACTATTTGGCACAGTCTTCCCCAACTTCTTGTGCATTATTCCTGTCTAAAATCTCTTTATGCAGTCATATGTCACAGATGTCTTTGACAAGGCAAAGACAAAGCAAAGCCTTTCTATAGGTTGGTAAATCTATGTATTGCAAAGTAATGTACCACAGTGTTCAATCTCAACTGTGGCCTCAGGTATTACAGCTATACACATTTTACCTCATTAAGTTGTAAGACAGAATTCCCGTGTTATCTTTTTCCTTATCAAAACGTGCAGCTGCTATAGCCTCTTTCACTTCATTCATCCTCATCACTATCCTGGTTTATTTAATGTGGTAATATCTCCAACCTGTCAAAATCTCTTGCTGTTGCCATAAGCTGCAGCGGTGTATATATTGCCTTCCAGTGTCTTTGCATAGCCCAGGCTTAACATAAAAGGAAAATGCTTCCATCCGTGTGTCAGCAATATGATAAACAGCAATGATGGAAGACAGAAAGGAGGTCTGTGTGTTTAAAGGAATTTGCGTAGAAGTTACCCCCTCCCCTCTGATACATCAAAGAGTGTTTGGTTCTCTGAAGTGATCACAAAAGGCAAGGCACGTGGTGCTGCAAGCGGTGCCAAGCAGCGCTCTGCTCTCTACGCATGCGGTATGAAATACGCACGCAGAAACGCAACGCGTCCGAGAGGCTGGAAGAGAGGAGGATGGAAGGCAGAAGCGTTAGGACAAGAACGAATGAAGTGTGGCAAGAGAAACTGGAGATGCAGAAGTTAAACAGACAATAGGGTTAGCCAGTATGACACGTACAGTCAGACAAAAGGTGCAGCACCTTTCTAAATGGCATTGAGCTGCGGAAATGAAATGGAGAATAAAAAGAAATGATCGAGAAAAAAATACATGAAAAACATCAACAGAGAAGACCACAAGAGAAAAGAAAGCAAAGCTGACAGAGGTACGACGTCGTTCTAGAAACAAAACAAAAATATCCCAACAGCATAAATGGAAAACCGTGAATAAAAATGGTTACGAGCAGGCCTCAGTTTACCGCTGGCATAGTTAATAAGCCATACCAGGTTAAAGAAAGATAATAGCTGCCGCCTTCTCTGTGTAGAAAAATATCCACCTAGTAAAACATTCGGTCACCCTGCAGTACGCACTAGCCTACAGCCACTATCACGGGAGACATGTTGTGTGATTAAATATTCTGGTAGACATGGAAATATTTCAGCAAATGAGAATATATTTTAGAAGAAGACAATCAGCGACCAATGCCATATTGGAATAGCAGCCATAGGCAAGAAAAGAATAAGAAACAAGCATTCTTCATAGAGAAAAGCCTTTAATGTTTTGTAGATACAAGAAAAAGAGATATGTTACACCTGCAGCAAACTACATGGAATAAAAGGAATTGTGCTGGTAGGAGCTAAATAAATATTTGCTAAACAATACATAATATGCATTTGGATTTTTCATTTTTCAACAGTTCTTTTTAAATGCCTCTAATGATTCAGTAGCTGAATTTCCTAATGAAAAAGCAGCCTAGATGTGGAAGGATGAGCATTCTGCATGAAGATATCTTGGTCACCAATCTCAGGGATTAATTTACTCAGTTTGCCTCCAAGAACTGAACAAATTTGGGTGGGCAATTTGAGGACTATTTAATTTCATCCCTAATCTATATACTGCAATAAAAAATGTAGTGATTCTAAAGAAGCTGTTAACTGAACAAACAACAGAAAGAGAATCAGCTGTCTACCATATGTTTCTTGTTTATTTAAACAAAAATATCAATTTTGAGCTCAATCCAAAGTCCATCCAAGTCAATGGAAAGATTCTTACTAATTTGAACGAGCTCTGGAATAAAGTTTATGTGGTTTTACACATAGAACCTGTATTGTATGTTAGCCCTACAACTGTCCCAGACCTCTGCAGTTGAAACATTAAAGAAAAAATTTAAAGTTGTATTTAGTTAGTGTGGGCTGTTAAAACCTCAGGCTGCAGGAATTCAGCACAGCAGCTGATTAAATGCCAGGTAAGTGCTCATTTGTACACTCAGTTCCTGCTTTGTTGATGTAAAAATTCTGTTTGAGCATGAAGTACTTGTTGCTCTGGGTACATGAAGGTAAAACCTCTCATTTCAAGATGACTTCCTATTTGCATTCGTTTCAGACAGAAGACTTTGAGAAACAGGAAATTAGTTTCTTGAGAGCTAAACAGATTCCCTAAAATTCGAGATAAAACCTGGTTTGAGCAAATAAAGATATTCTTTAAGTATAAATATTTGGATTTGAATTTATTCAAATGTCTTAATTATTTAAATTTAAATATAGTGTTTAAATATTTAAATATAGTGTTTAAATACATATTAATTAAAGATATGGGGAAGCATTACTTTTGAATACAATGTAAAACAGTCCTCAGGAAGTTACATTAGCCTTCATTCTGGAACAGTATCTTTGCCTCTGTTACTCCTCACAAAGAGGTGAAGTTGAGGATCATTCTAATTCTATGTACTTCAGATGATCGGTTTCCTCTTTTGCTCTCAGGTGACTAAAAACACACATAGAGACTTTGCAGACCAAGCTTTCTGTCAGGCAAATATTAAGTATGTCTATGCCAAGCTCCCACTGTTGCCTATCCTGAAACGTACAAAAGGTGGCATTTGTCCCATGAAACCATATTTTTCCTTTTACAAAATGTTGTTCCCTGACAACACTGACTGAGAGTTCCTTCTTTTTCATTAAATATTGACATCTTACACCTTTTGTTTTATTCAAAGCAGATATACAAAAAACAAAAACAAGAAAGAGGAAAGATCTCTTTGATACTTGTGTCTGACCTCCAAAGAGCCATTACACAGCGACTGGGCCCAGAACATTTTAAGAAACCAGATGCTTTTCCCTACATGAAAGTCACAACTGGGACACAGTAGCTTTGAAAGTCAGTACGCAGAGATCTGCTGTAGTAGCCAAAACGCAGCAGCCTCCTCTGTCAATACCTAGAGGAGGAATTCTGAGGCAGTCGACCGTATCTTTGATAGATACGGTCACAGACAGAAATAAAGTCTCTTACATAATTTACCGGCCTGCAATTTAGACACTGCAGCAATCCTTGATCAAATTCTTGCAAATAAGCATACAGGAATCCAATAGAGTTTGAATTGCAGCCTCCACAAATATTGCAAATGTACGGTTTGAAACGTTAAACACATTAAGTGTCTGGAAATTTTCAAATGTACATTTGTGAGAATTACGGTACCCCAAAGCCCAGCTCTTCAGCCCATCAGTCCTGAAAGGGACTGGGCTAGGGAGCAGGAACGGAAGGTTTCTACCAACAGGTGGGCAGATGCACATACATTTTCATGTGCCTTCCAGCCTCGGCCTATGTAACCCAATGCAATCTATTCTCTCATCACTTATTAAATTTAAATATTTTGACATTAAAGCAACACTGACGATAGCCATTTTCAACCGTTTTCAAAAGATGGCAATATTTCCTTTTCAGTCCACCTCATTCAGTCTGAAATGGCTGTACAATTAGTAGCTGATAGTGCAGTATCAGTACAATAAGAGACATGAAAGCAATGATATTACCTTAGCCTACACGAGGAAATCCCCTCAACGATGCTAGAGAAAACGGTTTTGAACACAGAAGATACACCTGACTGTGTTAGTGGTGCATCCTTTTCCTCCTCAGTTACAGCAGAGCTCTTTGCCTGCTGCACTCGTACTTGAATTACACACACATCCGTACGCCTACCAGCCCACCCTACCCACATACCCACCCTCCTCCTTCTCTCCCAAATGGTGGACAGTATGAAGTTCCATCTAAGGTATGATCAAGATCTGAGTGGCCCTAATCCTCTAGTTCCCTCTTCCTTTTTGTTTTGGGGGTGAGAGAGAGGGAGAGAGAGAGAGAAACATAAATAACTCATATCATTTGTTTCAGTGTGAAACTGATTTTAAAGTCAATGGTAAGATTTCCATGAGCTTCTAAGGAAGTGGCAGTAGATCCTCTTTGTGTCAAGATGTATTCCAATGCTAACTTAAATTTAGCATATTCTTTCACAAGTTTATTTTCTAGTCTCGGAACACTGGTAAACTATTATTACATAACTCTGGTATTGTGTGTCAAGATACTTCTATGTAAGTAGATGGCTACATTAGAATTATTACCTTTAATCGAAAAGAATTTTAAAATAACATGTGGATGAAATTTCATAGTATGAAGACGTTAGCCTGAATGTTTTGATTGCATTATGTCGAACTCATAAAATGAAATTTCTACACTATAAAAGCCTTTTTAGTAGATTACAAAATGCTTAAGTGGTGGATATGACTAATTCAATAAAAGTCAATAGGAGACTGATACGATTACACTTTTTCCATCTTTATTTCCATTTAATTTTCATTTTCTCTCAAAACACATGCCTGTATTTTTATGAAATTATTTATTATTTGTATAAGCAATGTTATTCATGTTTCATGAATTCGACCAAGTTCATAAACTGAAAATGACTTGTAATCTACCTTATTGGGCTTCTCCAATAAAGCTCTGACCTAGCTGGCCCTAGCTAATAGAACAAACTGTTATTCAAGGCATGTTTTACTTAAGATGAAATAAAGAATCTGTATTTTACTTGTAATGCTGCAGCCACATGTCAAAGTAAATTATTTAAACATGTACTTCTGCAAGCAAATGTATCCATTAAGTGCCAGATTGTGTACAAGAGCAGGAGGATAGCCCCTGCTCCAAGGACAGCCACAACTATCACTCCCACACTCCTCTACATAAAGGCAGAGTAATTCACTACACACTGTAACAAAAGTATGACGAGTTTATGAATGCATAAAGAAGCACCTGGAGAAAAAAAACAAAAAACAAAAAACAAAAAACAAAAAACCCCCGACACAATCTCCATAAACAGCATCCTGAAGTTCCTTGTTCAATTTAAACTCGATCAAATTTCCCTTTCAATAATATTTAAATCTTGTTCACCATAAATCTCAAAGTACCTTACAAAGCAGCATAAGCCTCATTATCTCATTGACGTTAAAAGGAGATTGTCCTGAGGAAGGAAAGAATAACGATTCCAGGATTTGTCTCAATAAAAGGTATAAAAAACCTGCTAGAGTTGAGCAGATCTATTACATCACAGAGAAAAGCTAAAACTGTAACATGTTTCTTTTTTCCCACCAAGTTACTAGTTCTCTTTATCGAATTAGTAAAAATAGCATCACTACATCTTGCAATACTGAAACACATTGTAGAATAAGTATCAGAGTATTTACTTATTTAAGTTATGGTTACATGCTTGGGGATTATATTCAAGAATCAAGGATAATTTTCAGGTACAAGTTTTATTTATCATTTACAGACGAGACTGAGAACGAGAAGAGCAATTTACAGGATAGCCACAGAACAATTTTAGCATCTGCTCATGTGGAAAAAGGATATTTGGAGAGTACCGAGTACAATTACAACAGTCTTTTCTAATTCAGTTTAGCAGCTACAAATGTAAAGCACTGCTAGATGCAACTGTTATCTAGGAGTCCCTGTTGTAATGCCCGGGATACTGGTAGACACCTAGAAAAGCTGGGTGCACCGTTTCCCCTGAAATCCAAAAGGCAATTGAAGTTCGGGACCACTAAGAGATTTTAGTGCTGTGACACAACAGCTTGCCATACCTAAGGAGCAGGCACATGAACCTTAGGTGGAAGACACACTTCCCTAAAAAAGTCTTGGGAAAAGTCATGTGCTTCAGTGATTCCCAGCAGAGAGTCACTAGTTGGAGAGGCTAGGGAAACCAGGAAAGCTTAGAAACAAGAGTAGGCCTTAAACACGGGCAGTATTGAAAGGACATGCTTTCCCCTAGCATCACTTAGTCCTGAGCTAGAACTCCGAGAAGATATATGCCTTCATTTTAAATTCAATGAAAGAATTGTTGAAAGAGCCTTTATTTTCAGAATAGGGATTGCACTTAGGGTAGCCAGAAATGAACATCTTTGCACATGACTTGGGCAGCTCTGGGCATGCACTGAACTGAAGGCACAGAAAGAACCTCAGTGGCAAAATCTCAGGTACCTGCCAGACTTCAGACACTTAATGGTTGGAGGGATTTCAAATATTATATAAATTAGGTGCATAAATCCAAACCCAAATTTACCCACCATTTGTTCGCCAGTTCCTGGAGGTATTTTTTAAAAATCACATCCTTTTTATCTGTAATAGGAGGCAATCATATATTTGCACTTGAGATCATGTAATATTTTGCAAATTTACAATATAAATATTTCTCTCAAAGTTGTAATTTTCTTCAGGTGATCATAAGAGCTACAGCACATTCATCTGACTAACAATACAGGAAGATATATACATATTTCAGGATTAATGATAGGGTGCTTGAAGTAGCTTGCAGTAGTACTCTGAGAAGAATAAGAGGTTGTCATTAAAAAAAAAGACAGAGAGGAAAATTTTGGGATTGCAAACTAAAATTATTCTGCATAGGTAATTCTGTTTGGTACTTCTTTTAATACGATTTAACCGCTGATGTCAACGAACAGAAAACCATATTATCAGATACTATTTTCTTTATTGTCACTTAAACGGTTCTTGATTGCTGGAGTTATCTTCATTAGACTGGTCATAAAAACCCTATATATTTAAATTAATACACTGATGGCTGCATTTTTTTCCCATCTTCACAACATACTCTTTACTAATGCTGGTAGAGGAAACTGTAAAATAAATTTTGCAATGCCTGCAATGACAAGGTCACCAGCTCCAATTCAACATTGTTTAAAAAAAAATAGATGCCATTAGAGCTTGAGAAATTTATTTAACATTCCCTAGCCTGCAGTCTAAGCCCCTTGTTACAGGAAAAAATGCCAGTGGTAACATACTCTAAAAGCCTCATCTTCTACAATTTGAAGGAATACAACATTTGTGTATCACTTACAGTATGAGGTATTTATTTATAATGTTGCAAACTGTCAGCTCCTGGTTTATTTCTATTATATATAGGATGTCAGGAACTGTCAAGACTAAGAGCTTTACCAAGGGACAGGCCATGTAAAGGCAGCGGATTAGGTAGACACTGCATTGAACACGCACTGCTTGCCATTAAGGGAGCTCTTACAGAGGAACCATGAAATGGTGGGTCATCACAGCACCCAGGGTGGCAGCTAAGCACAACCACCTTCACATGAGGTTCTATGGGGCTTGCTTAGACCAGAAAATGAGGAATTAAAAACTGCATATATATGAATATATCCAGGAAATGGGGAATCATGGAAGGCAAGAAAATATTTATACTAAAGAAAACCTCAGAGTAAGAATAGGTAGAAAACAGCCATGAATAAATTTAGGCTGAGAATTAGATGACTATTTCTAACCATCTTAGAGGTGAAGTTGTGGAAACCCATCTTCCTAGGAGTGCTGGGTTAATAACGGAACACATAATAATCTATGAGGCTCAGCCTCGGCAGAAAACATTTTATGTATGTCTCCATGGTACAGTGTCAAAGATACAAGCTCGCTGAGAACAAACAAGGACATGAGAAGCAGATTAGGAGCATTAGCACAGCTCTCCACCCACTGTTTGCTTTCTCGTCTGCGCTCTGCTTCCTCTTTCCTCCACAGCATTACGGAAAACTTTTCTGTCTGATTTTTGGAGTCTGCTGTTCCCTCTTTCTTCCCACTGCTTTTGTCTCTTTCTTTCCTCTCATTATGCGCTCTAAGTCCTGCCCTTGATTTTGTCCAGTCCACCTCTCTCCCCGCAAAGACTATTCTCTTTGAATACTGCATTCCCTTCATAATTTAACAGTCCTTTCCTCTCCCACACATCCTGGCACCCACAATTTTTATTCCCATCTGCTGCTTTATGCCTAGGATTGAAATATTTACCAGAAACATAGTAACTAGTGAACTAAATGAAGAAATGGAGCCCATTTTCCAGAGACAATATGTAGATAGCAAACCAAATCATCTTGTTCTTCACCAGCTATACGGATACCTTTAATCCATACTGGTAAACTAAAGAAGAAGCATTTGGCGGGGATGAAGAAAAGTATCTAAAATAAAGCCAAGACACAGCAGCTTCAAGACAACTATTTCTTTATGAACTAGAGATACGTATTTGTTGCAAGAAAGAAACTCCTGCAAATTTTATCACTGCATATGGAAATTCCTATCGGTGTGCTGTTCTCAAACTCATACCCATGTTTTCTCATATTCAACCAATGTTGTATGATAAACCTGAAGAGTCTTTACTCACTAGGTTTTGCAGGAAAGAAAGAACACTTCATCTTTCCTTACTGCTTTCTCACATCACAGTGCCTTTGGGCTCCTGAGATGAGATTACAGACAACAGCAGAAGAGATTAGCAAAAGACTAGTAGTCTGTCTTCAGGCGGCTATTCTACATTGAATTGTTCCACCAATATCTCCTGCTTCTCACTGTTTTTTTAAGTGGCACCTGAGTGGAAGCTGACCTGGTCTTGGCAGTTTCCCTCCTGTTACAGCCCATGTTTCTCCAAGGCTTTCCTGCACTACACTGTACCCAGGCCTAAACCTGTAAAATTACTGATTTGATGACAAGAGAAATCTTAATAAGCCTGATTTACTGTTACATCCTGCCCCAATCTGCCTACTATGACAAGGAAATTGTGCTCCACACAGCCAACAACACAAAGAAAAATGGAAGTGGCATGGCGAGACAGTAGAGGAGGATTCATTCCCCTACGTGTTATCACTCGTGAGCAGACCTGCAATGCCGACCACCAAAACTACCAGCTTGAACCTGTAGGTTTGCCCAGAAATGGATTTCCTAGACAGGTTAGTCCATTTGGTTGACAGTTGCAGTAACCGCCAAATTTTTACCTTTTCCTAAGGAATATTTTTCCCCTGCTTCCCTGTTTCCCTTTTCCCCGGACCTGCTCGTTCTGATGAGTGTCTGTCTTTTGGGGAAAAAATCCATTGATATGGCTCTATAAAAATTAGGAACAATTATAACAATTATGTGCATTTCTCAAAAGAGAAACCTTAAAGTTTTAGATTACAAGAGGTCTCTTGGATACAGTTTTGTATTATCGGTCTATTAAATGATGATGATAAACTTGTCATTAGTTTAACACAGGAACTGCTGTAGGTACATTTAATCCTGCACTTGGTTTTCTTCACTTTGTACAAAATGGAGTAGGTAAGCCACTTTTCTTCTCTACATGCTAATCACTTTCAAAACACCTGTATCCCCTTTGTCAACCGTGCATCCTTTATTAGTATTGGCGAATACTATTTAAACAGAATTCTCGCAAGTCCCAGATATGAAAGAACAATCAACATGTCAACTCACACATTAGTAAGAGACTATCACACATCAGATCTTTTCAATGTTTGTGATTCTATTGGGATAATATGGATTGAAATAGTATATCACAAACACAGAAAGGAAGGTCTCCAGTGACAACAGTACATCAGTGATGTCAAAACACTGTCAAATAAAGCTATTATTCTTCCAGCTGATACTTTCACTTGCATAGTTTTCCATTGTTATGTTGTAATTTTCTCTGTATTTTCATTGTTCAAAATTCAAGCAATTATTAATTTTACGCACGCACGTCAGTTCAGACATTAAACAGAGGAATATTTTAAGTGTGCAGGAGTTATGCTTCTCATTACTGATGCATCTTTCCTCTTATGAAAGCCTTTCATGCCATACAGAGTACCATAAATGTAACCTCTTTAATTTCAACCACTATACACATACATGAAAACTGCAGAGAAGCAACTAAGGAATGTACTCTCCAATTGAAGATATTCAGTTGGAACATAGTTTATTTCACAGTTTACTATAACAATGAGCAGAAATGTTTTTATCAGGAAAAACTTTCGTAACATTATGCCCTAAAGTTCCCTCTGCTGCACAAAAAGACATGAACAGAAAACCACTTTCCTGGAAACGTTTGTAAAGTCACTCAAAAAAAGAATCATGGAAATGCTTTTTAAGTGCTCTCATCGTTTTGTACCAGCTTTGAAGTTATAATATACCTTAAAAGTAGGTCATTGCATGATACGGTACACCTAAGTTTAAGAAAGTATCTTTCTCTTGTAAAAACAGGAGGTAAGCAGGAATCAAGAGACATTCTTGCTAATCTACCATTCATTATCTGTGCAACCTTGAGCAAACGGAACCCTTTGCTTTAAATACACCGTCTGTGAAAAGGGAGTAAGTTACCCACCTTTGTAAAGTACTCTGAAATACTGGATGAAAAGGAATTCCTTAGTACAAAATATTTTTAGTCCTAAAAAAAAGGGAAACAATACACTTACCTATGTAAGTGCTGAGTACACTACTCAGTGAGTAAGTAATTATGAATACTACTATCAACTACTACGTATGGCATTACATCCTTCCTCCTGCTTCTGAGGTAGTCTTCTATGCTGTTTTGCAAAAATGTTCATTTTTTTTCTGTATTATTGGGCAAAATAAAAACAAACATATCAAAATGCCTTGCATTTTTTATTTATGGAGAGAAATAAATCAGTCTCTAGTTAGTGCCCTGTCCTGCAGTACTCATATATTAAAGCCTAACAGTAGAGCAATTAAACACAGATAGATATCTCTTTAAGCTCCAGTCACAGCTGACATCCCTGAAGACTTAAATCCCTTGAAACACATGGATTTTTCAGGCTGAAAGACAGGATAATATAAATAGCTGTAAAGAGACAATTCAATAATTATATTACAATTTCATCCAGTCTAAAACTATTCATGAAGTAAAGATTTTTAGTAAGTTTTTAGAGTGTAGAAATATGACTATGGTCCAATGATTTTATTCCTGCTTTGAGTATGGAAAAGCCACACAACGGTCTTTTGTTTATAAGGCATAGACACATGTAACATAATACAAAATATAACACAGGTTTTCTGACAAAACAGTTTGTTCCATATATCCCTGTAATGGCAAAGTGAAGGGACTGATTCTTTTTCTTTTAATCTCCGTATTTCTTTTTGAAGATAGCATTGGGCTGCTTTTTTTTTTTTTTTTAAATGGAGAAAATAATACCTTTGGCACATTCTGTCAATGATGCTGTCATTTTGCAACTGCCCACACAAAACCTGTCTCCATAGTCCTTCTTTCATCTATTTAACGTCACTTCAGAAGAAGAAGCACCTGCACTTGTGGCTCTACCAACGCTTTGAGAACAACAAGACTGAATCTTGGGCTAAAGCCTGAGATTACAGGTAAATGTGATCTGTCTGGGGAGGTGGTGTTGCCTTCAGGGCTGGCTCTGGCAGCTAAAAGATGGTAAATCAGAGGGTTAGGACTCCCCTTGAATTCCAAGAGAGGACAGTTTGCTTCCTAGGATCTACTAAGCAGCAGTATCATACTCAGGACCAAATCTTATAACTATGAATCAAGGAAGTAATTATTTATTGATGTGATTCTTATTGTAATAGATTCCTAATAATAGCTGGCACTAGACATACATGTGATGCTTGTGCTCAGAGTATTTTTAAATAATTCTAAAGAGATTGTGGAGATTTGAGATAATGCTGTCAAAATAGAAGTAATCACGCTACATTTAAATGGGAGATGGCTCCTGCAGCCTTTGCCCTAGGACAACAGAGGGGGGGGGGGTGTTGACAGGATTTATCACATGAATTCTGTATTTTACATGACTAAATTAACTCAATGATTTGAAATTATTTCATAATTTGAACTAGGTGAGAAGGCACAAAGACAAAGTTCTTAGGATTGCTGTTGTTGTGACGGTCTAAGAATGTAAGATAAGCACTGAAGAAAGAGATGGCATATATCAGTAACCCAAGTGGTGTACCTAGGTGGGACACAGACAAGTTTTTGGGCCCCAAAACCCTTTCAGGCTTAATCGTTTATTTATTCCCTCCTACACCAATTATTTCAGTACATCTGTTACAAAAAGAATAAGAGTACTTCTTACAATCCCTAACCTGCTTAGAAGATAGATTCTCCACGTAAATGAGCCTTTAACAGAACCCTAAAACAGCTCAATAAGGCACACCTCACATCCTACCCTCAGTATTTTCTTTTACCTTCATGCCCTGAAACAAACTGATTATTTTGGAGCAAGGGAATAAAAAACAGCAAAAAAAAAAAGTTTGCCTCCAGGAATCAGTTCCAATAAACTTGATAATAGTGTTGTATTTTGAAAGTAGCCTTCCTAAGTCTGTAGTCTGGTCAGATAAAACTTTCTTTACAATGGAGATTTTTTTTAAATGTTCACTTTTATGGCTATTTAGTTTGCCTTTGAATTAAATTAATAGGAAAGGCATACTAATGTATATTTATTTGGTTTAATCATTGCAAGGTGACTTTGTTTCTGAAGTGTTATATACATCTTACCAAGTCTGACACATTTGTATCTAGTGAAAATAATTTTCACAAAGTCAAATATATTTTCACACGTGATCACCCTCAATAGTAATTTCCTGTTGTTATTCTCCTCTCCTTAATCTAAATTCTGTTTAATTTGCTTAAGTAAGTAGTCATTTGGCCTTCTATACATGATGGTCATGGTCTCTCATCACAGTTACAATAGTTTTTCCACTGGTAATGGCAACTTCTTTTGCGAGAACAAGAGCTCCTCTTAATGATGATGAAGATTACTAAAATTATGTGTACATCAGAAAACATGGTTCAGATTAAATGGAGCCGAATGGCCATTTTATTCCTCTTGCCCATCAGAGCTTGGAGAGGACACAAAAAACACAGAAGGAAGACCTAGGGAAAGACTTCTGAAAGAGTATTGTAAACTGCAGCCACTCACCCACATTACCAATGTAAACCATTTATGCTTCACTGGGAATAGTACAATAGGGAGAAGAAGGGCAAGACAGAAATTCGCAAACACTGGTTTTGGTGTTTATATTTTATCAGTTTAGGGAGCAATAGGATTTGGCTTACAACCCACAGAAATAGGCTACAATGAATTAAACGTACTGTAGAGTTACGCCTGAGGTTTTCAGTATGTTCCGCACTCATTTTCACATGCTGCATAGCACTGCAGTCCAGAAGGCTGAGTTCTGGTCAATCAGAAACTAATTATTTCTTGGTAGACAAGTATATTTCTGTAGGGTGAAGCTCCATTCAGTACTTGTCTCCAAAGCATTTAGAATCTTATTATAATCCACGTGACCTGTTTCTATTTTAAGTGAAGTAATTCGCCAAACTGACACTGATAATTCCAAGTAAAGTTTTACAGTCAATCATAAGAAGTACTGTGTATGGATTTTTTTTATTTTTTTTTGTACCTCAGTATATTATAAAAGTAGAATTTAATCTTGAATCAATGCAGTTTGTGGAATACGCTATATACATCCTTAAGACATAGGCAAGGCTCACGGCAACTGTTAAATTGTCACAATTGATTTCTTAGATACTAGAATAAGGTGTTTTGAGAAGGATGATAGTTGGTATGCTAAAATTTTTAAAATATTGGGTTTATAAGTACGGAGACAAGATAAAGTAAATCTGATATGATAGGAATTCATATAATACCTTGCACCAGAAGCAAAAGGATCAGCTTGTGATCTCAGGCTATTCTGCAGTGAATATCTGTGTCAGCTAGTTTTAAAAAGAAATTTTTTTATAAAGAATCAGAAGACTGGTTGATTTTTCATATCATTTAGCACCTTTTCTGTGTGACACTTTAGAGAGATCCAATACCTGCATGCTTCCCAGACTTGATACGTGAGATGACCTTTAAAAAATCCTTTCACCATGGTATGCCTCAGCTTCCCATCTGAAAAACGGTAATAATATTTCTTAAAACACACGTAAGCACCTTCAAGATTTACTCATGAGAAGTGTTTATAATAGAGCTAGTCAGTATATACAGCTTTAGCTAAAAGTCTGTAATTAAATGACAAATAAATATCCCACTCTGCTCAGCACTTGTTCAGCTACACGAGGAATAATATATCTAGTTTTAGTCCCCTCAGCTCATGAGAGACACTGAAAACCTGCAGAAGATCCCATGGAGGGCCACCAGGATGATTTAGGGTTTGGAGAACTTAACATACAAAAAAACGTTGAGGGACTTGGGTTTGTTCAGCCTAGAGAGCTGAGAGCAGTGAGTACAAACACTGCCACACCGAAATTGCAGCTAACATTGACAAGATCCATGCCTTGACAGATCTTAATTCTACTGAAAATGGTGTTAGAAAAGTATGCCCCTAAAAACCTATACTTTGTGTTGCTCTATAGCATTATAAAATGTAAGAAATGCAGAAAAACCTTTATGGCATTTAAATAGCCAATTCCATTGATCCGATACAGACATAAAGATCAAATCCTTGACTGTCCATTTTAGACTTTGTGCGAAATGTTTGCCAATATGACCTGCCAATGTATTTCTAACGCACAGGCGATGAATCATGGATATTGTTATTCTGTAAGAAAATGCACTATTTCCCTAGACAAATCATGCCATTGCATTAAGGAGCTGATGTGACACTTCCTTGCTTGTTCATGCAAAACACTGCTATACTGTTGTCTGTCATTAAATGGCTGCTTTAACCAGAAACTGGCCAGTAGTTTTCTCTATTGCTCTGAGACACAGCAAAGATTCAATCTCTTATTACAGTAAACTGTTCTGAGAAAATCCCTTGAGTTGGGATGCATATTCAGCTACTGGTGAAGGTAATCTTATATTCTCCAGTGGCAACAGAACCGGGAAAAAAATAGAAGTGATGCTCAAAGCTGGTAGACAAAGTAAGAAATCTGATAACCGGGCAGCTTTTTACAAAACCAGCAAATTCTCTGCTAAACAGGCAGAGGTAAACTGCACTAGCTACCGTCACCTCTGATCTGGAGCACCATGACTTTTTCTTCCATGAATCTGAAGAGTTTGGCTAGACGCATAGAATGAGGATAGACACATTATCAATGAGGCTGTTTGTTCTAGATAGCTTGGATGACACTATCTGAAGCCTGTAATATCGCACACTATTTTTTTGTATGTGCAAAATTTAATCTGTTCTTGAATTCAAAGTATCACACCCTTTAAAAGAATGAGCACTAACAATTGCTTTTCAGAGTAGCAACAATAATACTCTCCAGATATGGGTGACATAGAAAGGACAATAACAAAATGATAACTTAAAACTTACATAATGCACATCATTGGTAATGTTGTCAGAAAATCAATTCAGACAAATTTAAGCCTCATATTGAATTCATTACTTTTCAAAAATATTTCAGATAATCCAAAACACTTACCCATGCCAGGAATTTACTCACAGCTGTATAACATGTTGGTAGTGACAATTTTCTTAGGTGTAGGCAGGGACAGACAAGAATGTGTTTGCAAATGTAATAGACACAGGAAAAGAAAACCTGTGTATGTTGAGTTGCATTAGATAACCACGTAAGATATATTTCTGCTCAATCATCCTGATTATGTGCACAATGCAACCAGCTTTGAAATTATTTGAAACTTTATTACATGTTTCAATATAACACTACACTGCTGTATCAAAAATGTAGTAAAAACAGTAAGTATTTCCATCTAAGAAGGGATTCTGGAGGCCATCAAATTATTTGGTTTTACTAGGAAAATTGTTTAAAAGGAACTGGATGTAGATAACAAAGGCTGTGAAGCACACAATAAAAAAGCGACCACAAACATTTTTGATGCGGTTTAAAAGAAGCAACTAGTTAGTGAACTTACTGTCATGTGAATGTAAATTAATAAACACAAGCCATAAAACACAGTTTCCACCTGCCAAAGAATTAAGTACTCTGACTGGACTGCAAAAAAAGGTCTAAAAAAATCATATAACTATAATAACATTTATTTACTTTTGTAATAAAGTAATATAATCAAATTATAGGCAGCAATGTTGAAGTTGACCGTCAAGAAAGTTACATTAAATCCTCCTCCTTTCATAACACAGCAGGATTCAGTTCTCCATTTGCTGGATTTTTCTGAGGGCTGGGGAGGTTTTTTTGGTATGTGCTTAGCTTTACTTCCTCAGCAGCATAATACATACTTCATTGCAAGGAACTTACAAATTTATTTAAGAGAGTTACCTAGCAGTCTTAAGGGGGAAAGATACATTCCAAAGTGAAACCCAAAAAGCAAGACTCCCCAAATATGCACTTCCCAGACCCCCCCAAGGAAATGAAGAGGCAAATGCAGATGCAAATCTTGCTCTAAAGGCAAAACAGAACTTAAGAGAGACTTTTCAACACGCAGCTGGACAAGACGTAGGACGTTTCTGTGTTATGAAAGAGCAGCTGATGCACAAGGTTTAATAGCTACAGGTTCATGGGCATGGAACAACCAGATACGAGTTAAACAAAGATAAGCAATAAGCACATTTAACTAGCACTAGGAACCTCCAAATCCAGGGGACTGTAGAGGTCATACTTTTATACTGATTTTGTGATCGAAGAAAATCCCTAGAGGTTTTAGAGTTGATCTGTACAGCCTGTATTGTCATTTGTGAAAAGGAGAGAAGAGAAATGAAGGTTCAACAAAGTAAAAGTAATCCTGTCAGACGTGAGTTAAAGAAGGAATATCTTTCAGCATTGGCTCAGGTGAGGAGAGACTTGTCCATGGACATAAATAAGATCTTAATCTTTGATTAAAATTATGCTACACAGCAGTGGAGAAAATACTTTGCTGCACTTAAGGTAGGACTTTGAAGCGAGCAACATCCCACTATGCTCAACTCAAAGTTACCTGTCAAGGAAAAGATGCGAGTTGCCAAGAGGTTTCAAACTTTTGGTCTGGCAGCATTATTACAAAATCGTCCTCCTAAACCATGACAGAGTTAAAACAGCACTCTGTTGTATTTTAGGAAAATAATTTTCTAATAATAATTAACAAGTATGGAGAAGCCATACCAGTCTTGATAGCAGAAGATATTGCATTATGTTCTCGGAGAAGATTCTTTTAGTCCACTGTTTAGCTCTTCTGGTAAATCAGTCATGGTATTTATTGAACAAATTACTGTATAATCGTTTCTGCTAGAGTGGCAACCTTTTTTTTTTCCTCTGGAATATGTAAGTTGGAAAACTTGTCGTTCTGTTACTGAGATCTTTTCCAACTTGGTGGCATGCTGGAATACTTCTCTTCTACTTGAGCTGTTGGAAAAAAAGTATCAATAGTCTTTCCTAGGAATGCAATCATAGGAGGTTCAAAAATTTGCTCTACCCTTCTTAACAAGTAAAATAAAAACAGAAAGCTTTGCCTTTGCATAGATTTTTAGACAAAACAGGAAAAAAAGTAACTCAATTCAGACCTATGCATGCAGTTTTATGCCTACAAAAATGCAGATGGATAAGCAATATTTCTGCATTTACTCCTACATTGACATTTATACCGCAAGTTGTTCACATTTACCTGCTGCCTGAGACTTAGGCTTGGTGTAAAGGCTGCAACATATACTTGCAGTTTTGTGTTCAAGAGGAGTTGCTGTGCTCTGGGCATCCTAGCCAGCAGCTAAGCTTACATGCACAAGCCATATTTATCTATAAGTATGACACAAAGCTGATTAAAACCAAAATCAATCTCTTAAATACAACCGATGGGAAGAAACAGAATGAAACCAATTGATATTAATATCAACTCCTGTAAGTGAAACAAGATGATCATAACTGCAAACATTTAACAGGCAAGTGTTTAACATCCCTGAAGCCTTGCTGCTTGAAGCAGCTCTATTATAGTGTAAAAAGCAAAAACACAATGCAAGAATTAATCGCAATATATACTAAAAAGATAATTTAATCATCATTCTGCTCCAGCAGTCTTAAGTGAAGATTTCAGTTAAACGATAATGTATAAACTACACATATAGCAGTTCTTCCCTTGCATGTAGCATTCAGCTTCTTTCCTTAAGGAAAGGTTCACAATACTTGTCTATCATCATTTGTGCATCCCCACCCTATACACCTTTCCTTGCTTTGTGCAGTTCCGTGGACCAATTATTTTGATTGGTTTTTCTTACATGTTCCTTTTTCTGCCCAATATCATGGGTAGTAATGGAAACACTCAGGCCTCATTCTTCAAACACATCTGAGATACTTCCATCATCTTTTTGTTTACTTTTAAGGCAAGGAGTTGGAGTTTAATGAATTTCAGCATTTGCTGTAAATTAATTCCACTTAATTAGATAATATTTTCCTGAGTATTTGCTTTAGAAAGCATTTTGAAATTTGACTGTACACTTTATGTTTTTTCTAGCTTACATAGCTATACAGCACAGCAAAAATTATATTTGTATTGAAGATTGACAGTTTGGTCTATAGATTTTATATTATCAGAGACTAGATGTTGTGTAAGTAGGTGAAAAAAGCCTGCTGTCACCAGATATTAATCAGTTCTGGATATCACCATTGACTTCAACATTACTGTCAAAGATGTGAAGTATCCCATACGATAAACACCATGCTGCCCAAGTACAGAGAAGCGGGGACGGGAACAACAGCCTAATAGGAACTCTGTGATTAATAGGAATTAATAATTAATCCCACCTTTTTAATCTTTGCATTTAAACACTTAAGCTGCCACTTAGAAGAGGCGCATTGTCAGAAAAACCTAATTCTTTTTAATCCGTGTGCTGCCTGTATGACATTCCAACGCATATTTCCCACACACGCTGAAATCAGCGGCAATGCCAAAGAGGCAATATCTTGCTTAACATAAAATCTGTGTTAAGCCTTTCACTCAAGTAAAGTAACTTCTTAAGTATCTATGAAAGTGTACAGCAAGCACTTTCAGACATTGGACGATATCTTTCATTTTGACTTTAAAGGTGAAAATTTGCTCAACTTGTGAACTTCCATTTCAAAAATTGAAACAGAGGACCCATTAGCATTGCTCCAATGAGCTTCATCATTTGGCTGTGAAACCTCTCACTGACGGAACGCCTTGCTAGTTAGTTTACTGCATTTGCAAAGGTAACATTCAACTCTAATGCCTTTTTTCCATTGTTCTCGTGGCCTTTTTTGATCTCATACTCTATTGAAAAATTCTGTGATTTTAATCAATATGTACTTAACAGCAAAATATTGTAAAAACATCTTCTCTGGCTATGTCAAAACTCCCTAGTATGCCATAGGCAATATCTACAGACTGACAACAAAAAACATGTCAAGTGCAACATCACTAAGCGCTAGCCAGCTCTTATTTTAATAGTATTCATAAATGGTGGCTAATTTAAGTGCATTGTATTGGACTGATAATGGAGTCTCAGTTATTGCTCATCTCTAGAAGCATCTATTGATATGTAAAGCAAAGACATTAGCCATGTAATTAGCCTGCAGCATAACTATCATCCTTCACTCAATCATTTCAGTTCCAACTGCCCAAACAATAGTAACATTTCACAATGTTTTTACTTGAAATAGCTGGTGCCGTAATCATAGTGTGAATTTCTTATGAAAAGCTCCCACAGATAGTGTACATCATGCTGGGAAAATGAGTTTAAGTACAAGAAACCGATTAAAACTCTAACAATCTCCTAAGGATAATTTGTTAAAGAGGTTTTGTTACTTTGTGTTAGCTCTAAAAATAATCTAGTTCTTTATTAAAAGGTTCAGCACCTTAATAACTATTTAAATTGTATAAGAATAATCAATGTTTTTCTCTTTGTGGGCTACATATTTTTATATTAAACATAATTGCAATTTTACTAGTAGTTTTAATAATATTTCCACATATTTCTATTTCATTATTCACATTATTCTGTTCTGAAAGCAAAAAACCAATACACCCTAAGCAATTATTTGAAACACCCCAGTTTATTTTAAGATGGAGTTTAAACTGAAAGGACTTTTATGATGTTTCCTGCAACAGCAGAGCCCTAGATTCTGTGACTTATGTGATTCCTATCTTCCTTTTGTCCTATATTCTTGCATTTTTGAAGATTGTTTTCAAGATATATTAAGCTTTTCATGCTCTGTAATATATTCCTTAGTTATTTTAATATATGTCTACAGTGTCATTTAAGACTGACTTTGAAGGCCAGGCTTAGACACGAGTCATGTCTCCTCATCTATGTCTTTATTTACAGAAAAACATCCACATTGCTTCCTAGAAATTGTCTGCCTCACGAAGAAGAAGCAAACTCATTCCTGCTTCCCAATGCATTTCTAATTACCGGATTCTGCCCATACAGGGTAAGAAAGAATGGGCTAGGAGCAAGGTTTATCTCAGATCCTGAATTCAGCAAGCCTTCTGAGCTCAGAACAAGCTGTTACTAGGAGACAGTGCAGAGATTTTCAAGTTGAGTTGAGGAGTGCCAGTTCAAGAAGATGTAAGGTCAGCTTTACATACATTCTTAGTCCCTTTACTGTTTGAAACCCATAAATTAACAGTAATGAGTGCGTAACTGTTCAAAGGGACTCCTAGAATGACCCCATGAATAAGATACAGTAAACCAAATACTGGTTGATGATAAAGTGCGTCATTAGATGCAATCTGATATAGAAACACGTCACCAGGAAAAAAAAGAAAAAAAAAATAAAAGAGAGAGAGAGGTTGGGATCCAACCTCAGAAGAGCCAAGACAGTCACCTGGAGCCTGGAATGGAGAAACCTACCTTGTTCGAGGTCTTTGTCACGACCCTGAGTACAGTAGCAGGGAGCAACCCTCATTAGCCTCAGTTAAAGGAAGACTGGTTTGTTATTTCTGTTTCAGAAAGTGAGAGCGCCAATCTGTTGGTGCTGCAGATGGCATAGGCTGCTTTGATGCGGATGGAGCTCAGATTCCAGGAATGGTTAGTGCTACAAAATGGGCTGGACCTAATTTGTATTTCCACAAAGTATCAATGTTATTTTTCAGCTGTCAGATGACAGAAGCATTTCATACTTAAGCAGAGAAATCATAAATTCTGATACTGTTTTTGCCAACTCCTGAAGGCTATCAGTGTGTCCTGTCTTAGTCTTCTTTGGAAATTTCTGAGTTTGACAAATCTTTCTTTGGAAGTCATGATTTACATATCTTAGTCTAAGTCCACACCTTTCAATGAGAGGGCAGAACACTTCACAAAGCAGAAGCAGATAAATTGTGTCCGAAAGAACAGTTTTCCAAGGCAATGCCACAGTCCAGTGGCTGAACCAAATTTACCAGTCTGCTCCTGTATTCACTAAGCCACAGTTTCTCAGCGCCTGACTGCAGAAAACAAAGATCTTCACTATAATTAGTGAATTAAAAATAAAACATACATCAGTTCTATTCAACTACTGGAAAAATTTACAATCGCTTTTATTCCAAATGGTGTTCATATTCATAAAAGAGAAGACGAATTCAAAGTAGGATACCTGCTACATCAGTAGGAAAAAAGAACTTTGCTTTATTCTTTAATTCATATTTAGCAATTACATGTTAAATGTCTACTAAAAATTCTTTAGCAAATCAGAATGAAGAATAGCTAACATTCGGTGCCTTCAAGTTTTTACCGAGCTTTCGTGTTGGTAGTGGTCTAACCTACTGTTCTGCCCTTCGGGGAAACAAAACATTGCAGCGTGATGTGCTAAGAACGAACCCAAAGCAAACAACCTGATTTCTCCCTCTCTCACCAACCTATGCTTAGGAGGTCATCCCTCCTCAGGAAGATGAATATTCTTACTTCTCATGAATTTCAGAAAGACCAGAGAGCTTTAAGCGCCTGGCATTTAAGTATCAGACTTAACATTTTCAACTTTTCTCCAGTCATATCACAAACATTCTTCTTTATATTCCACTTATTTATCAAAGAAAAGCTAAGGTAAACTAAGGCTTTAAATTTTTTCTCTTCTAACACTAAAGTTTATTTTGGCATTTCATAAAAATTTTAAAATCTTTTTCTGAAACATCCTTAGTTGAGGAGAAAGTAATTGGAAAACTACTACAATTTGCAAGAAAAGTCTAGATAAATTTACCTCAGCATATTATGTGAAATGACTGAATACCTCAAAGCTTCAGTTTGTTAGCTGGCAGATTTCCAGTGCTATTCCAATAATTCCTATTCCGATAACAGTATAATAAATAATTTTATTGAGCAAAGATGGAACTGAAGTTGTGAGAGCTTTCATGAAAATATTACCTTAAAATCAAATATGAAATTTTGAACTGAACATATGCATAAGAGCTACAAATAGGCTGTGATGGTATGGTACTGTCCCTAACAGTAATGGAAGTGAAATGACATGTATATCGTGTTACCTTTTACTGTAGTTTGGAGCCCTGGTTTTATGGATAAGATGGCAAAAAAGCACAGGAAAATGTGAATTAATTAATCCAAATGATACTGCAGAAGGTACTTTCTGACCTAAGCCACAGATAATGAGAAAAAAAACAGGCAGTTGCACTTCTTAACTTGCCAGAGTCCCAAGGTGAAGCAAGAGTATAGTTCTCAGTTGCTCAGAGAAACTTTCTCTACACCCAAAATGGAAAGGGCCACTAAAGTACTGCGTGCTGGACCAGATCCACTTGTTTAATTTAAGGGAGACAGCTGTTGCGATTTACATAAATTGTGCTTTATTGATCCACAGAGATTCTTATGGCAGCTTGCCTTCATCCAGAAAAAAAAAGGAATGCCTTGTCATCCTCCCTGTGTCTCATAGGCAATGCTGCACCAGAAAAATATCGTGCAGGTTTTTTGCATTAACTCAAAGTTTAGAGTTAATGCAAAGACTAACCCGGGTTAGGGCAATTTTGACTGGTGCAGTACCAACTAGTAATGCTAGAGATTAGGTCTGGGTTTCATGTGGGAAAATACATCAGAAATAGAGACTGGAGAAAAAGGACATTGTAGAGCATGTAAAACAGCAGGATGAAGATGGGAAAATAAGAATATTTGTGCATGATCTCAGTTTTCTGTCTCAGCATTTTTTAAAAAGAGAAGTACTAGATTTGTGGGGGATTGTGGTAAATATAGGTCTCTGAGGGCAAGCGGCAAAGCATAAGGGAAGGCCCTGAGGACCCAAGCTTTCATGTGAACTGCCACTTCAATATGTGTATTGTAGGAGACAGATAGGATAAATTAGACAATGTTTGTACAGTGCTGCGAAAATTTTAAATGCTGTTAACGGCGCTAAGTATTATTATTCGGTACTAAATATATGCAAAGAGTTCTGTAAGACAAAAAACCCAACCAAACACCAGCTAATGCAGATATTACAATTCTACATACCTACTTATATCAGGTACTCAAAGTTGTTTGCAGGCCTATCTGTCAGCCTCTGCACTAGCCATGGGCAACTACTGGGAAACAGCAAGAGTAGAAAAGGAAGAAAATAAAATGTCTATTGAGCCACAGGGTGTTGGGAAAAGAAGGCGGCACATTGGAGTACTGCAGTATGATCCTAGGGCAGAACAGTCTTAGTGCTCTGCCCACCCACCGACCGCACATAGCTGTGGGCTAAAACCCCAGCTCAGCCTGAATGTAGCCAATAGAAAATGACATCTACGACATCCTGAGGTTAGCCTAACATTAATTAAACCATCACAGTACTGCACTATTATCCTCTTTACTTATTTCTTCTGTGGATTTTACTTTTTCTAAGAAAATAGTCATTTCCAATTAGAATTGCATAATAAATCTGAATGTCAGAACTCCCCAAGTACGAATGTCATCTTTGTTTAGAGGCTACAGGGAAGAATTGAAAGCCGAGATGTCCTTGAGCGCTAAAACTAGCTGAGATACTAATCTACCACAGGAACCTGAATGCAGCATTAGACCTCAATCTGGCTAAATCAGAACTGCTGCAAAACAGTGTTCCAGGGCCGATTGCTTCACTGAAAGCCCTGCGCTGTGTGTGACAACCCTACCCTCTCTCAGTGCTGCGATTCCCAGTAGAAATTAGTACCGGGCAACTGCAAATACAACACAATCAAACTGTCAAATGCTACATACAGCCTAAAGTTTTGCTCTTTCCCACCACCATTTTGCCAATGAGGATTCCCTTCTTCTACAGTATCTTCACTGATGCTTCTCAGATGCTGTGAAAGTTTAGACTTGAGGCAACTAATGTAAGTGTCTAGGCGGCTCGCTGAGCTTTCTAAGGTTTTTGTGCAAATGACACGTCTCCGCGGAGAGGATGTAAGTATACCTTCCCAATCAATGACCAGTTGCCTACATGTTAACTTGCCTACAATAACTAGCTGCACTGAAAGATACTTCAGGTAGAAATATGTTGCCATGTGAACTGAATGTAGAAAACTGTCCCTCCTACTTTTATCTCTCTCAGCCTTCAGGAAAAAGCAAGAACTGGATTCAAGATGTTTTTAAACCTTTCAGTAAACTTATTGCAAGTATTTTGAATATTTTCATATGGTTAAGTCTGTTTAATATTTTATAAGTATTACAGAGGTAGTGCTTTGTACATTCCCTCTTGATGAATGCCAGTTACACAATTAGAACCACACTCCCAGAATTTATCAATATTGCTGCATATTATATAGGTAAGCCTACATTCACCAGACCAACATCTTTCACTTGATGTCATTTAATCCAGAAAAATAAAAAAAATTAGTTCACTGAGATGTAATAAGGTAAAATCCTGCAGTCATCTAACAAGAGAATCTGCGATTGCTATACAACATACAGATAAATTGTCAAGGCCAGAGATGACAGAAAATTAATAAATATACAATCACAACTAAAAGCACTAAGTAGACCTGAAAAGGCAGAAAATAAATCACTTTAGCCTGCTGAGGTTAAGATTGAGCCACGTACTTGTTTACATTTGGAATTTTATGGAGGAAGAGAATAGGTGATGAGAGGAAGACGTTGCTGCAATTTTTTAATTTTTTTAGCTTATTTCTGCTTTTATTGTCTTTATCACATTTACTCTTTATGTCTTTAAGGACAGGTTGGATCTTGTGCACAGAAGCAGTCTGTATTCCATGTCAAAGAATTTTACTCTACGACTCACCTATAACACCCATAGCTTTATTATCTGCATTGTCAGTTTTAAGCAACTCTAAGTTTTAGAATAGATAAGAAGTGAGGAATTGTTTCCAACAGTTCGGGCTCTGATACTTATCAGGATAAGGTAGATGGACAAAGTAGAAGTTACTCCAAATACAGATTTATGTGTTAAGCAAAACGTCTTTCACATTATATTGATTCCCATTACAATTTCCAGAATAAAAGGGTTTCTGGACTAAGGAATCAATTAAATTCTGGACTAAGGAATCGGTTAGATGCTACTTGCTGCCAGCGTCAAAGCTTGTTGCATTGGCGAAAACCCCCCTTTTTTTAAAAAAAGGTTCGTTTTGACACACAAAATTCTAGTCCCTCTTTAACTGATAAGAAAAGTCATAGCAATAAACTCAACACACAGTATTTATAACCTTGGGATGTCTGCAATGAAAGTGCAAGTAGAGGAGGCATAAAGAAATTCCATATTTAAAATAAGAGCAAACTGAAAGACTCCACAAAAGCAAGAAAAATTGTTTCTTTGTCCTATGAAAGTATTAGGTGGAGGAAATCTGTTAGCCCTTCTACTACATTTTCCTGCTAAATAACATTTCTTCTGACTAGAAATACTTATATATGCAAATATGGTAGAATAATTAACAGTACAGTGTAGTAACACGAGTGTGTACAAAATTGCCATTAAGGTTCCGCACAGAGTCCTGATTACTTACATGGGAGAGATTCTTGTAATTTGGAAAGTTCAACATGAGTTCTTTAGTAATACAAATTGCATAAAATACACAGTATTAAAATACTTCTTAAATTATTGTCAGTATCTATAATGACAAAAGGCTTTGGAATTTTAAGTTTAACCTTTTTACTCTTTGATTTACAAACCCCCAAATAGGTTTCCTTATAAAGCTATAGAACTTTCTGTCAATCTTGAATTACGTGGTTTACGGTGCTCAAGTTTCATGGTTATTATTGTATTTCACTGCTCAGGTATTTGGATACTCAGTTGTATAAAAGAGTACTTTCAAACAGTTAAATCCCCAAAAGAAAACAGGATATGAGCCAAAATTTTTAAGTGAGATGAACTGAAGCCTGGAATACATCTGTGTTTACACATGGTCTGTTAGTCTGCAAATATATGTGGGCAACTGTGCACACCTAATTCCACAAATATGAGTTTATAAATTCATTTACTTCACTCCCAGTTGACACTGTCAATGTATTCTTTAGTCTTTTTGCTGAAATAGGACCAAATGTGCCAACCATGATGGTGACTTCTGAGGCTGCAAACACTTTCCATGAGAAATGGACTGATAAAACTGACTGACTTTGCATATGGTAGAAAAACAGATGATACTCATGGTTATTTACTACTGATATGTTCCAGATTTAAAAGAACAGTCTTGAGCCCACCGCCTGTCCCTTGAGCCATCTGGTCTTCCCATTATTAATTGTTCTAACCGACCTTCACAAGAGAAGAAAAATATTGTTGTATCTTCTTTTATCTTGTCTTATAATAGGAATCATGTTTCATAGTGTTGAAATAAATTACTTGCACGGTGATCAAACATCTTAGCTTCGTTTCAGCATTTAATCACCCGTGAAAGCCGTTTATTGCTTCGTATACTCTGAAGCCATGAACATTATTTCCTAACTATTCTATGGAAAGTGTCTTTCATTTTTATTTTTCAATTATGTCTTAAATTCTTTCATTCTTCTAGCAGGCACTTTGGTGTAATCCTACTGTATGAAAGACCTCTGTTTCTCTAATATTTATTTCCTTTTAAAATGTTTTTACCTATTACATGGGAAAAGAAAAAGCAAACCTAAAACGGCAAAGTAATACTAATTTCATTGAGACTACTTTATTTCCATTCAATATATAAATTACAAAGCCTTAGAAAATAATAATAAAAAAATCAATACATCACCAGGCTAGGGTTGTTCTAAAATCCATTATTTTTTCTAGGCCTCTTGTCAAAGCATCATTGCTATTTTAGAACAATCGCCCGCCATCAATTCTGCCTGAAATCCTCACCAAATTTATGGATGTAACAGACAATCATTTAGTTTCACACACCTCTGTATGGGTTGTGTAAAATATTTAGATTTTAATTTTGTGAGCTAGTTCCAAGTCAAACTGCCCTCTAAAATGCCTAAGGTGAATACTAATTAGAGAATAAAACCCTACACTTCAAGCTTTTTGATAGCAAAGCACACACACACACACAAACATTAAAAAAAAAAAAAAACAAACAAAAAACCCCAAAACAATTGCCATTCTATAAAGC
>VFFE01006752.1:88741-198068 GCA_008921705.1 Burhinus oedicnemus | reverse complement strand
ACTTCCCCAGCACCTGCTGGTGACGTGATTGTCATCCTGGGAGCTTGATACGGTTTTGTATATATTTCATTATTTTTCTTTTTATTATTTTATTATCAATATTTCATTAAAGTAGTTTAGATCCTTCTAAACTCTTAAGTCTCTTTTTTCTCTCTCTCTCTTGCCTCCCGAGCGGAGCAGGAGAGAGAGAGCATCTGTCATTCCACCGGATTGGGCCAATTTGGCCCAAACCACGACAATCTATTATATATAATTTCAGCAATTTTTTCCTAGGGTTTTGGGGTTGTTTTTTTTGGTATGAGGCACTTAAGAGTATGCACTGTCTATTTGCAGTTTGAGGAATAAATGATGTGAAAAAAAGTCACCTAACATTTCTTTGCACATTAAAATTAGCTATATAGCTATAAAAGTGACAAAATGCACTGCAGCAGATACTTCCAAGACTTTACCATTTAACTGGGGGCAAAGTTATAATACAAAGAGAAATCTTAACTCCAGAAAATAAAGGAACCATGGAAACCTTTTGATTTAAGTATAAAAATGTTGAGATATCTTTAAAAAGTTTAAACTGTCCAATATCATGTTTCTGTTAGGAAACTTAAAACATGTTTTAAACCTCAAATAAAATCAATATTGACAACCACACTTCCCTTTCCGATCAGTAAAATACATCAGATGAAAACCAACTCCGGCTTAAGCCAATGTGATTCCTGCTGATATCAAATAAAGGTTTTTGTTCATACACAGTTCATTACATGTTCTTCAGTGACTGGTTACAATACCAAAACATCACAATGGAAAGAAAATATTTCTCACTATTCAGCTATTGACCTCATTTATTAAGATCGAGCTTTGCTGGAGGGGAAGCAAACATCCTATTTGCAAAACTGATCTTATTTAGCAGCGGCTAATAAGAGTATCTAAAAGTAGGTAGCAATGCATCAAATATTTGACATTTCAGAGTTTGTAATATGGATTGTCAGATAGATAGTGAAGGTATTTACAACAAAAGAAAAAAAATGCAGACTGATCTCTCAAAAGTAAGTATAATATTCAGTTATATGTATGATGCATGATACCCTTATAAATGACTGAATTTAATAATGTTGCTGTAAGATAAACTGTATTTAAATGTTGAAAAATCTTGAAAAATCTAGTTTCATATGCTTGATAATATTTGTTGATGAATGAACAGTTTTTCTCATTAGGGAAAAATATTTTCCCACAAGATGACTTCAAAGCGTGCAGAGTATGACCAGATTCTCAATCCTGCTACAGCTACTGAAATTGCCATACCTGTAGATAATATATGTGTCTCTGGTGTGTAAATGTATCAATAAAAGGGCATTTGAAACCTAAGCTGTACTCCCAGAATTCCCAGTTCATAAACAAGAGAAGAGTGGAGAAGCAACTTCGCTCAAAGTTCATCACCTCTATTTCTCAACAGAGCTATAAAGCTCAATGAAGCTCTCCAATTCCTATTTCTGTCCAGCTTCTACTTCCTTCTTGCGTGATTAGAAAGGAGGAAGGGTAACGGAGGCTCTCTTTCAGTCCTCTCACTCACTCCAACAATAGTCAGGAAAAAGAAAAACGCTTTTTGTTGTAATTCTTTGCCAAGAGCTGACCAGTGGGTAGCATTAGTCTTCACATTGTTATCTTTTGTTACAAACAGGCAAACTAGCTACAGCATGATTGCTAGGCACAAAGTGTTGCCAGTTCCAGCTAAAACTGAAACTCAAAGCCATGTTAGACTTCCAAGACCCTCAAATGCTACGGTTAAGTCTCTGCTCTTAAATGTTAACTTCTCTACAACCACAAAAAGGTCCACATAATTCATTAAAAACAAGTCTATTTCATTGCTTCCAAGCAATGAAAATATTTTTCTTTGTTTTAATATGCTAAAAGCGGATGTATAAAACTACCATTAACATTCTTTTCATTCCTCTCTGGAAGACGCTTATAACAATGAAAACTATTTCCTTAAAAAAAGAATCTCTAAGGTTACTTTACAGATAAATTCACATCTTGAATTCTGGATTTGAAATGTTTCTGAAAGATAATTTTATACTTTGATTACACCACAAAAAGAAGCTTTGTTTTTAAACAATCCAAGTTTGCTTGAATTCACTTCAAGAAGTTACCGAAAAACTCTGAGCCTCCAAAAATTCTGTAAGAGAATCTTCAAATACTTAGTGTTACATGCAGGAAAACAAAGTTACCTCCAGTGTAATTATACACAAGCTACATGGCCCACATGTCATTGAAGAGGGACAGGTAAAGGTTCAGTCGCAGATGACTGCACAGTTATAGACATTAAAGATCACAACATTTCAAGGAGACAGGAAAGCTGAGAGAGAACTGTCACACAACAGTGCACAGCTGCCTTTCTAAAATTCAGATGAGATTAAATGGCCTCAAAATTGCTCATAAAGTCAGGACATCAGACCAAACATTTAGAATCACATAATCACAGAATGTTTAGAGTTGGAAGGGACCTTAAAGATCATCTAGTTCCAATCCCCCTGCCATTTAGTTCAAGTGGTGCAAAGTTAAGGGAACGAAAAAGCTTCAAACACCTGCAAGGCTGACATTTTTATTTGTGACCGCTGAGTAAAAATCATTTTATAGAACAGCAATGATGAGATGTTTAATATGAATTATATATCTAACGACACAAGCTTACCTCGGGAACAGTTGCATATCTTCCAGCAATAACAGTTTTTCAAGTTGTTGTGATTTCTATTAAACATGTCATATGCATGTGCCTCGTGGCATAAGACAACTATTTTTAAGAGTGCTCTCTGTGGTTCAGTAATGGCCTTGTGATCAGCGTAGCCACAGGTATCAAATGCAAACACAGGCTTATTCCCTACCCAGTAAGGATCTCAGGTAGTAAGGACAGTGTCTGGATTATAAATTTCATACAGACAAGGTATGTCAGACAGCCAGAAAAGTTAACCATGAAAAATAATTAATAACTCATTAAACAACTTATTCGTTAGCAATTACTCTTATAAATACTACTTCAATATTATTTGTGTTGTGTCCAGATGACGAGGATGGGAGGCCTGACCATAACCACATTATGAAGCCATAGCACATGCTGTGCTCCGTTACACCAAGGGAAAGGTGTAGAACAGAGAGGCAGGGAACACAGATTCCTGAAACTGTCCCAGGTAAGTCACACCTTTGATGGACTGCACTAGGATTTGGTATGCAAACATTATAAGAACTCTGGGACAATGATCTCTATAACAATATCTTGGCAGAACAACGCCTTTATTACACCTTAAATACATTGTTTCATTTAATTTGAATTTCAATGAGATTTGGAGAATGATTGTGAAGGACAATGATTCATTGAAATGAAAATCTGGTTATCTTATATAGAAATACGATATTTGACAAAATAACAACTTATCCTAATGCAGAGCAGTAAGAAGAGGCCCAGTGTGGGCTCTTGTATTCCTCCTCTCCAAGATAATGATTACCAGAAATATTATTTCAGTATATTTTAGAAGTAGTAAGTTACCACATCATGCAAAAGCAAGGCAGTTAGAGATTACCTTAGTCCAGTTGAAATAAAATTGAAGTCACAGAAAGGGCAAAGAAAATAATTAGCTAAGAGGAAAAAATTAAGTATCCTTAGCATTTGATACTGTGGGTAGGCAATAATTTGATAATTCTGCATTCCTGGGGATACATGAGAAAAAGCTGTTGGTGCACTGTAATAAAACTGGCAGATAGAACATACTCTTGGATGACTTGAGTCAAATGCAGAAAAAGTAAAAGCAGCTAATGATCACCTAGTAAATAACCCATCTAGTAAGTCTTGGGCAGGTCACCCATGTAGGGCCTTTGGCCAGAAGCAGACTAGTCCATTCTGCAGCCATTGGCTTTGGTTTGCCACCGCAAGTTGAGAGAGACAGAGGCTGGAGACAAACCCAGCACTCAAGTAAGTCTAACTAAGTGCTTTCTCCCTAAACAAACTGCAAGAAATGACTGAAAAACTGCAAGAATCATTAGCCTGAGGCAATACGATGTGTCAATAAGGCTGCCAAATATCATCAGTGCAGCTGCACTCCAAATCCTTAGACTACTCATTCTGCAGTCTGATGTCAAACATGTCTTGCCACCTATTATTCAAAATAAAAACGTGAAACAAAGAAAACCCTCCAGTGTTTTTTATAGCTTTTCTTATTCTTAGATAAGACTCATCATGTCAGCCACACGGTAAGAAGCTGAAATGTCGTTGTGGGACTTAGATACATTATTTCTCTCAGAAGGAAAAGTTTGAAAGAAGTTTAAAGTTTACTATTCCTGCCAATGTATGCATAGCTGACAGTTGTAATTCTATTAGTCTAGTTTCTCTTCTAGCAAAAAAGGAAATTCAAAGTGGCAGAATAAAACAATTGTGCAAAAGAATGTGAAAATAGAAAATATAAGCGAACAAATTATTGGTTTAAAAGAACTATCGCTCAGATAGTTCTGTGGCTTGCGAACAGAATTCTGTGCATACATGCCTAATACCTGTTTGAGAGAAATTGTAGTTATTCTAGAAAAAAATTACAAATATTTGCTGTGTTTAAAGGAAATAATTCTCTTCAGTCAGGAAAACAAACTCATGAAATCAGGGGCCAATTGAACTGCTAAGTTGTCCTATTCAAAAAGGGAACTCATGGCATAGAAATTAGTGAAAATACATACCGGAGTGCAGTGAATGGAGAGGCTTTGGGAGAACGGAAATAAATTACCTAAGCTGGACAAAGGACTCCACTGAACAACTTGTCACTCTGATGTTGGATTCCTGCTACTGCAGTTATGTCAACTACAAACATAAGTAAAGTATAAAAAAATGTAGTCATTGGCCTATTATATTCGCAAAAGTCCTAGAATACATCACATTGCCATACAAAGCATATATTGGCAAAATAAAATTTAAAAACTCTAAGTTAACCAGGGTAACAATTCTAAACTGTACCTCTATTTGTTACTTTGGCAATGTAACAGGAAACACTTTCAAAAAAAGGTCTAAAACAGAAGTAACTCAAGACAAAAAAGTCAAATTCTGCTCTCAGTTAGTGACAGTAGATTGGCTCTTTTGTCTTCAGTAAAGTCACTCCGTCATGTCAACAGTGTTAGTGAGAACAGAACCAGCTTATATAAATTGTGATGTAGAATTGTTCAAGATTTAAGTACATTTTGTCAGTAGACAAGTCTTGCTAAATGTTTTTGAGGGAGGGGAAGATGTCCCTGGCACAAGGTAAAATGAAGGTGGAGGTATAAGTCTGCAAATAAAGTTAAATCATCCTACACCTCTGAGGTCCAAATGCTGGCAGTGACTCTAACTAAATCATTGTCAATTCAAGTGATGAAAACAGAAACAAGATCATAGCTCGGTAAGATTTTGGTAGATTTGACTGGAGAGAAGGAAGACGTAAATTGCAAAAGAACGAACAAGTCTTAGGATAAGACAGTCTTCTTTTTTCCAGTTTCGTAATCTACATACCCAGGTCACAAAGATCAAAAAATGGTCCTTGCCCTGCCCCTCTGTGCTGAAGGAAGGTTGCTCTCCTGTTGTTCGGATTTCCTTTCTTTTACAAAGTGTACTCCAGAAAACATTCTGGTGCACAATCATCATCATTAATTAAATTAAAATACACTTTTCAATTAACGAATGAAGTATGCAACAAAATGCAGTATCTCTGAGTTATTTATTCCATTTATTCATTTACTTCCTAGTTTACACAGTTTGGTCATCCCTGATACAAACAGAAGACATTAGTGCAAATTACTAATGTTCTTATTAAAAGTTTCATAAGAGAAGTGCTTTAAGGTGAATTGACTTTTAGTCACTCAACTGTGTGTTCATCTTGCAATAGCTGGATGATATCACTTTAGAACCCAAAACAGAAGAGGATGCTACAGTCTTTACACTCCTTTTTAAGTACTTACACTGTCATTAATTAACATGAATAAAGAAGTCTGGGTCCTGCATGATGAAGAACCTGTCTAAAAATAATTTATTTACTTAGCCTTTAATTATTTATGGCTGTTGGATTTTAAAGGAAAATTAAAATTCCTCTTTATTGCTAAAGTGATTATAAAAACCTATAAGCCTGTTAACAAAGAAAGCAGCATGGTTGTCCAGCTTTCGGGACTAAGAGCAAATTTCACCGGCAGCGATTGTGTCAGTGCTTGGGAGGACCAAGAACTGTTACAAAGGGAGTTAACAGAGAGGAGGAGTATGAAGCAAGCATAGGGAACAGCATGAAAGAAGGTGGGCAGCAATGTGGAAACAGATAAAAGAAGCAGTTAAAAAAAGCTCAGCAGTTATAGAGTGAGTAGGAATATGCAATAAAATGCACCCCATCCTTGTGATACATGAACAATACATATTATTTTTTCACTTATATTATACTTTGAACATTCCCAAACTATGATCCTTTTAGAATGAATATGGTGCCTTTAGTAGCAATCTCTAAAACGTGAGACTCTGAGAACCAAGACATAGACTACTGGAGGGAAAAACCAAAGCATGAAATAACAGCTCTTGCACAATAGTCCTCAGAAATGAAAATTATGGAGATAAACTATTCTGTAATCCCATTTGCCTAGTAGTAAAGTCCCAGTGTTAGACACTTAAAAGGGGCTCTTTCTCCAAAATTCTCCTTTTTTTTGTATGATACTGCCCACTGCCTTGACATCCTTACTTTTGAGCCACCTAAATTTAGCAAGAAGCAGTGTTTTCCCTCCTCCGAATGCTCCTCCTTCCTGGCACGGCAGGGCACTGGACTCCTCACAGACACATACGTGTCCCCTGATCTAACAGCAGCCAGAACTTGCAACCAAAGGAGGGGCACCAGGACTCTACAAAGCCCCAGCCAGTACCTGTGGTACCAAAACTCAAGTCAACAACAGCTTTAAGTTTTTAGTTGCTTATAGGAGGCAAGTTTGAGAAAATCCTATCTACTTTCTACTTCCAGGCAGGCAGAAACAGCTACGTAGTTTGGCACTTGTGCACTCCTCATTCTTCCCTTCCCTCTGCTCATTTGTAACCTGTACATTCAGTCTGTTATTCAAAAAAAATAACTGAAATCTAAATATCTTTTTCTATCCTCACAAAATCTTCATGGATTTCTGTTTATGCTTTCAGTATAAAAAAGGAGTCACTTTGGAAAAGAAAATAAGCAGATCTCATTTTACCTTACAGAAATGAGTATAAGAAGGTTATGACTCAATGAAAGCAGAAATTTAGAGCTGGATATTTCTGTATTGACTATATATTTCTCCCTATTTCATTACCCATATGACACATAATAAAGATCTCTTTCCCTTTTTTTTTTTAAATGTTCTTTCACCTAGTGATAAAAATTGAATGAAAACAAAGGTAGAAATACATTCCAACAATCCTAGGACACTGTCTGAAGAAATAAATTTTTGTTTGCCTTCTTCCTCTTGTATTGCCACTTATTAATTATGTGCATATTAATTATATGCACCAGGATAAAATTAATATTGGACATAAAGTGACAGGAATTCAGATCATGCTCTACAAACTCCTGTCATGTGCTAGAACTGTACTTACAAATAAACGAAATGTTTGAAAAATGTGCATGATAAAGTTAGTTGTGAAACACCTATTTAGCTTCAATAACGTCTTACTTGCAACATAAATTACTACTTCAAAACTGCCGTGTTAGCCTACTTAACTTTAGGGCCTCAGCATTTATAAAATACGGATGCTGAGCCTGTACATTCAAACAAAACAGGATATTATTATGTATGCTCCAACCACTTGCACTTAGAGCCACATATCCTAGAGTAATAGGTATATTGTATTTCCAATTTAAAAGAAAAAAATTGATCAGATTTCAAGTATCCTGAAGAAGCCTTTCATTGTTTTCTTTTTTTAGCATGAATCAATAACATCAACACTAAAGGCTCTGACTGAGGAAAATGAAACCAACTCACACCATTTAGAGACATGAAATTTAATATTGAGGAGAGTGACAGGAACAAATATGCAGCTGTATGAAGTGAATATCTTAAAAAACAAACTACATCAAAATGGTTCTTCCTAATCTCAGCCAGTTGATGTTCTATTATTGAATAAATTATTATTTAACAAAGCTAAAGGTTCTTTAAATTCTGTAACTTGGATATTTCTCTCCTAGTACTTGTCAATTCATATTCCAGTTTTCATATCACAGCTTGGCCTCCAAGGGTATGAACTCTGCTATTGTGAGCCAGTTCTATGTATAATCTATGAAAAACCTTTTTTCATATACTCAAGCAAAAATTACCCCAGCATAGAGGACCAGAGCAAGCCTCGGTAAAACAAAGCTCTTAAATAGATGGGCTAAGAGGTACCAGCAGTACGTGCATCTTGTCTTTTGTTCGGACAGATTCAAATAGACTTTCAAGTCCATTATGATTCTGAAAGTGTCCATAGGAAAAAATAATTTCCTTCTATTAACAGAGGCAATCTTTTTACAGCACAGTTCTCGCACAGGCAAATATCCCACTGAAGTTAACACAACCAAATTAGACTAGTTTTACTTGACAATTTTGGGGTAAATTTTTAAGAGCTGAAGAAATACTGACATTTTTTGTAGACTACATCCCAAAAATTAATCCAGTGGGAGCTTTGCTTGAAGACCTAAGAAATTCAGACTAGACCTCAAGATCCTTGGAATAAGCTGTGATCCTCACTGGCACTTCCAATTTCTCATAACTTATTATCATCTGCGTACTTTATTTCAAATTCCCTCCTCTTTTCAGAAAGTTACATGCAGCCTTATCAAATATCTTAACCCTCAGTAGTGCTAGTAACAACCCACCAGAAACCTCACCGGACTCAATAGCCCACTACTCAGTATTTATAGTCTCACAGACACAGTTTTTCTCAGTGTAACATGGCTCCTTTGTAATATAACATAGCAGGAGCAGGACTGAATCAGACAGATGTCCATCTAGCGTGGCATCATGGAAATGGTACGTTGGAGCCGTCACAGAATGGTATTTCTCTGGGTACGCTTCCAGTAGTCAGCACTTTGGGAACTTCATTAGCAAGTGGTTGCACCTAGATAACCTCATTTATAGCCCTTGGAAGCATTGTCCTCCATTAATTTGTCTAATCACTCCAAGAACCCACTTTCAAAACAAGTTGCAGCAATACGTTCCCCAGGATCTTGACTTGCTCTGTGAAACACACTGCAGGATAAAAAGAATGGGCAGCATGCAGTAAAATTATCTATGCCACTCACAATTTAAGAGACATCTGACACACCTCTTTCCATCATCTCTTGGCAAAATATTATTACCTGTTTTATGGATCTCTTAAAACTTAGGACAAAAACTTCAGTTTGAGAGTCCCATAGATCCTGGTGTGGTAACTTCCATAACCTCCTTCAACGTGAACCTTGTTTAGCTTCTCTGTTACTGTCTCATCTCTTTATACTGCAAATACTTTTCAGTCCTACAGACCGTCTGACAGGTTTTTGGCTTCTGTTTGAAGAGGTTGTACTGTTAATTATTTTACACTTTTAGCAAGTTGCACCCATATATCCTTTTGGCCTACTATAGTATCATTCTCATCGAACTTGCCAGAGTTATACATATATTAATTTCTTTCACATAATCTAACTACTGAAAATTGATCTGGCTAGCCAAATTTTCAGCTGCTGCCTTCCATCAGAAGCATGTACACTTATGCAGAATTATCAGTATAATCTGCATTTCATAATGGTTATTCATAAAAGACACAGAAAGGAATAAAAATGCCATTGACTATTCTTGGAAGCCCGCCTATGAGTTTTGCTGTACAGAGCTTCAGAACTACTTTATTTACAGATTGCACGAATAGGCCAAAATGCAGAGGAAAGTTCACCTTCTGTGTTCTACCTATGATTATCTTAGATTTTCTGGCAGATCATCAGGCACAGCTCAGTGCTGGAATACATCCCAATAATCCAAACATAGCACAAATGGTCATGTAGAACTTTAAGCCTATGCTGCACAGAGTTTTTAAGTCTAGAAGAGTTTCTGTATGAACCAGATGGAATAATTAAAATAAAATTCTAAAGCCCATATTACTTTTCAAATTTAATGCCACCAAAGTGTGGGTCAGTTGCTAGGAATTGTCTTCCCTCCCTTTGTGGCACCAAACACAAATGAATTCATACCCAAGCCATTTATTTGTTCAGGTGATTAAACTAGATTAAAATAACCTCCATTATATTCTCTATTTTTCTATCTTTTTTGACAGGAAAAAATCTTCTTTGATGTTGTCTCAGAATAAAATATGCTTGTTGGGAAAAGGAATTCTCAGTTTTAAATGACAGCTGTCATAGTTTGTTATGGAAGTGCAATTCTACTTAATGGACTCGATTGTGCAATTTGCTGCACCTACTTCACGTTGTGTGGGCTCATGTGAGCACGTCTGAGTAGTACTGCAGAATCAATGCCAAAATAAAACAGAAACATGCATAGTGGAAAAGTAGGGGAAAAAAGAACCGTGAAAGAAAGTACATGCACATCATATCCTGAAAACCAGTATTGGCTACAACGCTATTTGAATCATAGCTTCGGAAGGTGACACCTCAGGTGTGCTTAAAGATAGTTCAACATTTTTTAAATAGGAATAGGAGATTAAACTCGTGTCTTAGCGTTGAAAAGCATCCCTTTTCTCAGTGCAGTTCTGATAATCAGCATTCTGCTTGAGCTTTTGTCAAGAATACACAAAGTGACTCAGAGAGCTTGAGCAGTACTTAGCTCCAGCATTTAACTCATTAAGGGCCTCTAATGTTTTCAAAATCATTTTAAGAAAGGCACTGTTTAAAATAAAAATCTGTTCTATTACAAATGAACTATAATACACATCCAGCACCTGGTATGGTACAAAACAAAGAAAATTTTTTTCAGAGAAAAGAGATAGTGTTTCAGCCCTGAGAGTGTAATATGCCAGGCAGTAATAAGAAATCAATGATTACACCTGAGATAAATTAATAAATTCAACTTTTTTCCAGTGAGAATATATGTATTGCCACCTATTGACACTCAAATTTTCTATATCAAAATCCAGCAGTACAACTCTGCCACCGTAATTTTTCCCTGCACTTTTTTCCCCCTATGTGTTCCACCTCTGACTGAAATCTGCCCACCACCATGGGCTAACAGACTAGATCGATATTCTGTCAAGACTTGGATATAAACACAAAAGAAAGGACGAGTCACGAAAGAGAAAGTCAAGAGTTAGGGCTGGAATTCCTGTTCGGCTTCCTCTGCAGTCTGGCTCCCCAACCTAACCTTAGGGAAACACAGTGCCACTGCAGCAATCCTTTTCCCAGTGTAATTGTGAATGGTTTAGAAAAATAAGTATGTTCAAGACCGGTCAGTGGCAATTACAATTTCCATCTGAAGAAGAAAAAAAAGACAATTCAATTTCATTAAGGGACCATCTCCTCTTTTTCCTTGAAAACTGAAGGGCCTGACAATGAATTAAGATTTAGTGAAAAATCCTTCTCCTACTTAAATGAAATTATGATTTTGCCATTAACACAGACTCAAGATGTTCATCCTGTGTATGAAGATAACTTTATTGCAGGGATTGCACGGGTAAGTAATATTATAAACTGTATTTCTATAGCAATTCCCTAATGGGCTGCAAGGAGCAAAAGACGTGATGAATTTAACATCATCCAAAAAGAAGATTGATCACTGTCAGGACAGGAATAAATGATGCTAAGGCCAAAGCACAGCAAACTCAATGATAAAAGACTAGTGAAAGTGTACTTTCCTGCACTTTCTTCGCTCTGCAACAAATACTGAATTTATTTTCTTTCTTATCCATTTCTCTTCACCAAGCTGGCTGCAGCAAACAAAATTAACAATTGCCTATTATAAATCTTGTAAATGCAGATTTAGAGATAGCAGAACGCGTGACAGGCATTTGTTATCTAGATGGAGTTGCTGGAAACCACTCTATTTTCCTGTAGTAGAGAGAACCGTAAGGAAATTCAGGGCTGGAATCTGTCCTGAATGTCACAGAAGACACTGCTGAACAAACATAGTACAATCCAGGATAGCCAGAAAATCTGAAACCAGTCTAGGGTTTTGTACAGTTTTGCCTAGGTCTAACTGAATAATTCACCTTTTGTGCTTCAGAGTGTTAAACTATAATTACTTTGAATAAATATCCTTTCAGTCAGTTACTCTTAAAAAAACTTACGACCAGTAGACTTAAAGAGATGCTGGAGTGGTCTACCACTGGGTGCTGCTTTTAATAAATCTGGCAGTACTGGGGAAAAAATAATTAAATTCTTACAGTCTTTGAAGACCACGAAAATATTCATAAAGGGCAAGGCAGATGACCCAGGCTGATCCCATCAATCCTGAGTAGGTTAGGGAAAAAAGCTGATAGGGGATTCAATTGATAAAGAATTAAAGAAGGGAACATAAATAATGCCAGTTAAAATGATTTTATGGAAAATGAGACTTGTCAAAAATGATTTTATTATTTTAATCTAAAAGTGTGGTTGATTTTGTTAATCTAACATGTAATATACTTACACTTTTTAAAACTATTTCAATCCATACTGCATGAAACGAACTTAAAAATTAGCCTTACAGAATACCAGCAAAGCATATATTAGAAAGACTGATGTGCAACCTGACGGTGAACATATTCACCATACATCTGAACGCAAGGATTCGGTCTGCTAATAAAATCTGCAGGTAACACAAGCAAATAATGCAAAGGACAGGACAGCTATGGAAGCTAACTGAATCACCTATTTTGGCTCATGTGCATAGATTAAATGATTGAAATTTTTATCTCTATAAAAATTCATAAGGAACACAAACTTTTCACTAAATATATATCGTTTCATAGAAACTGGAGGCCTAGGAAACACTGAGTTCATACTGGATGAGCAATTTAACATTAGAACTCCATACGGTGCTGCAAAGGGGTAAGTGTGACTCTTCAATGCACAAACAAGGAAATAAAGCATAAAAGAAGAGCTACAACATTAATTCTATATAAACACTGATATAAGCCTGATATATGGGCTGTGTGCACAATTCTAGTGTCCCTATTTTAAAGTGGATGTTGAAAATTGAATTCCCCCAAAGTGATTGGAAAGTTGGAAGTACCTTACAGCAAAGCTGTTGGAGCTCAGTACTTTCAAGCCAAAAAAAAGGCTAAATACAAGAACACACCAAGAAGTTGCCATAATGTTAAAGTATCATTTCATAGTGTGTGAATTCCAGTGCATTAGCTCTGTATACAAACAGTTTTACATTATACTCTGGCCTTTATCCAAGGTATCTTCTTCCACTACAGAACCAGCGTAAGGTCCCCGTTTCAAGCACAGCTCTTACAGGGAGTTAGTGCCACTTTATCATAAAATTGCTCTCTGGCTTATCACACGCAACTTTGCCAGTGTAGGCAAGGGCAGAGAAGCACTCAAATAAAGTAGGTTAAACCTTTCCAAAGGAAAAATAAATACTTTATTCTAAGTGATTGTTAGAAAAGTATCTGGAAACAGAAGCCAGACAGTCATTAAGAACCTGGACTTCTTATTTTTTTAATTTAATAAGCAAATGTTGGAAGAAATTACCAAATTTAGTAATGATTTCCTCTGCTGATTGATACCTTTGAATCAAGATCAGATACACATATTTTGATTAAACACAGTTTATGATTACGAGATAAAATGCAAGACTGATGTCATGTAAGAAGGCAGACCAGATGAATTAAGCTTTTTTATATTTTTCTGAAAAGCTTTAGTTGCAGCTATGTTGTATAGCTGATTTACTGATTGCATTTCAAAAGTTTAAGAGACTAGAAGTACAAAGGTAGTCAGATCAGTACCACAATCTCTGAAAGATACTGCAAAAGTGAGTTTGGAGATCTCAGGTCAGTTCACAGTCAAAAGCTGGTTCAAACTGAGCATTATGCTAATGTAATTTATTTATTTGATGATAAAACATTACGCTTTAGTCTATATTAGCATATTCTTCAAATACCTCAGAGAAGCATTACAGCAAATAGAAGTATTTAAGGGCAATGACAAGCGTATGAAATCTGGAATTGAGAAAAAAAAAGAACTATAGAAAGAGAATTAAAATCAAGCACATTTTTACATTATGCATCATATGAATTAGTTACTAATTATGAAAATGTTCTTCGGTTTCACAAGTGATATTGCCTGTACTATTTCATCTTTTGCTATGCAGTTTTGAGAAGCAATTTATATATTTTCTTTATATCAGGCTGTTAGCAGTAATCAATGTTAATACACTAAATTACATGCAGCAATTTAAGAAATAATCAGTTTTAAACTCTACTGTGTTGTTATTTTCATGGTGGCCTGTAGTACTAGGTCTTCACCAGGTATACCTTTGCCTGCAATATATTCGATACCAAGTTTAAAATGGTACAAGACATTCACTTACACTTACAAGTTGCAAAGTTATTTTTCTAGGTCAAATAAGCATTCTCCTCTCTCAGAAAAGCTGATTTACATCAGTGTTTCAGGTAATAATACAAGACTGAAAGTTTCTGATGGTGTTAGCAGCAGCAAAGTTAACAATGTCAAGAAGTATTCACTTTCTCTAAAGATTCAGTTTTGTTACTTACTGATAAAAAATGACCCTTCTATATTTTTCACAAGGCAGATATATTGCATTTATTTAATTCAGCTATGCTTCTTTAATAGCTTTCAACTAAATTTTGAAGTATTTTTAGAAATTACATACAGATAACTTTCAAATTAGAATTTTTGTCCTTCAACAATGATATAGATATTATTTCATCATCTTTATTGCAGAATAAAAGAGAAAGTAATTTTCTGAAATCACCTAAGCTTATAAGCAATTTATGTGCTTTTGAAAATGGGGGTTGGGCTTCTACATTGTTAAGCAATTTTGAAAGTTTTTTGATAATTTTACTCACCTGCCCCAACTTAGTAAAGATCATAAATAATTCCAAATATTTGCCTCCTCAGAGCATTGTAAATCACTGTATCTAAGCCTAAATATAACAGCAGGAGTCCACTTATATAAAGTACAGCTACACTTAACACTTTACCAGAAATTTCAAAAGCAGGGGAAGCAACTTAAACAGAAGATTCTCGCAGGTGCTCTGTATTTATATCATCTTTTCGGTTTGAGATTTGCAGAATGACTGAATAGTCTCAGCTGCAACTGAAGAAAATAGGAACTATACATCAAATAAAGTATTGTATACTGGTGAGCACTCAAAGAAATCAAGTCTCAGATGTTTCAAACTGGGCATATACAATACGGCTGAGATTTGTCTATGCTTGAGAGCAGAAATAGTCTGTCCTGAACAAACATGCATTAAGGTGGCAATGTATTTCACATTGTAGGACACTCCCATCTTACTGCAATAAGTGCTATAGAAAAGCCCACGAGGAATTTCATTATTCTGCCTTCAGCACAGCATTTAAATAGCGTATAATAAACAGTATACACTGTAGCCCAGGACCACACATTGGACATGATAAAAGAAAATACTGCATCTCTACTCATTAAATTCTTATCTCCTACATGAAAGCAATGTGAGTTTACGTATCTGAAGGTTGTACAACAATGCGCGCTCACAAGGAAGGCTGCATGGGCAACCCACAGCACAGCAACCACTCCTGCTCCATAGCAGTCCGTAATTAGTCCTCAGGCTTTTGAGAAGTGCAGTCCATATCCAGTATTTGTCCTAACTCCATTTTGCTTATCTTTTCCTTTTATCAATTATGAGCTTTTATCATAACCCTAAAGTGACTCACCATTAACAAGACAGAAAATTCTCATATCTCTATAAGAGTTCCATCATCAAGCCCCCCCAGTCTCAAAGACTTCACTAACCCTACACTCTAAGGACTGTAAAAGCAGAACACTCTGCAATTCTAATCCTCTGCCTTCCTCACCCTCCGTTTATATCACCTGGTTGTAAATCCCTACTATATCAGTCTTGTTGAGACTTTCAAATAATTATCTCTCAAAAACAACGGTTTAACCTTTTCCTCCCTGGTAGGACAAAGCAGTATCCCATCACATAGTTAAATTAAAACTGCAGGCAGCCTAACTTTTTAATGTGAGATACTGCAACTTTAGCATTCTTTTTTTAGTGGGCTTGGTGGGCTTAAAATATAAAAATAATGGTAGTATTTTGAAATGTGATGTATTTCACAACACCTCAAAGCAACAGGAAATTTCCTCCTTTCCATTTCCACTTTATTTCAAAGAAACAACTTTGCTTTAAATTTTTTCTCCAGTGTTTTACAATGTGAAGAGTAACACTTGACTGCCATAAGCAGTCTTTTGGTGGCTTTCAGAGTATAGCTGCACAGTAAAAATGGTGGTAAATATAGTGTTGCAGAGTTCAATGTTTATTGTCTTTCAGTGATGTCCACATCTAACTGTTTAAATCACTATTAAAGAGGTAATTATTCTCACTGCTAGCCATGTAATCATAACCTTGTGTCTGAATGACAAGCTGGGCTCTTCCCGGCTGCATCTGAAACAGCAAAAAAAATTTTGCAGTTGAACTTACTAATCACTTTTGTCAATGATGCACCATGCAGAAATAGAGCTAGCTCACCTTCCCGGATTTGTGCAGACTCTGTACTGCTTGGTCTTAGTTTGAACTTAAACCCAAGCTCAGATGCTAACGTGATCGCATAGGTACAACCTCGGAAAATGAGAGGAAAGCTTCTCTCCCTGTGCCTGTATCTCTAGTGAATTATTCAGCCAAGTTCTGACCGAAATGTTACCTTGTTCTCTGCTTCAGTGCCTAAACAACGTAGAGAGGGAAATTACTGTACTTCACCATATAACAAGCAATGGCAACTGGCGACTTCTTAAGAGCAAGAAGTACACCACTTTGCATGGCCCGCTAATGTGACGTATAACAAATAAATTGGCACAAGCACACATACACCCAATACATACTATTTATATACTAAAACACTGGCATATTACTGTTTAAAATTTTTCAAGAGAGTAGAAGCATTAAGTTATTGGGCCTCAAAAAAATGTAAACGGCAAAAAAAATTTATGGCAATTCAGTGATCAAGTCTACAGACACAGCTGAGACATCCTTGTTCCCAGCCTTTAGACTGAGATGCCAAGTAATTGATTTAATTAATCCTAGTACCTTCATAAGTCAAATGAGGCAATATGACCTACCGGTTCAAGCACAAGATCCAGAGGTCTATCATTTCTAGTATGGCTATGCAGTGGGTTTTTCTGCATGATCTTCATTAATTCATGTACTTTTTATGAACTAAAACAATCAAAGGCTTGCCCATTATGCAACTTCTTCACTTTTACTGCACAGAAGGTAAATAAAAGCAGCATTTGGACCTTGCTGTTTTGCTTTCTCTATTTATTGGTTTTATCCTACCATAAAAGAATTTTTGAGGATTTAAGGTTACTTTTGCAAAGACTCGCTGACTTCCTAATTCCCAGTCATTTCAATGAGATAAAGATCAAAAAGTCCCTGAAATCTGTGCCAAAATATTTGTAAGAATGTAAGAAACCATTTGAATTTTAAGTAACAGCTGCATTAAAAATCATTAATATCTACTAGAATTCTATTAATCATGCGCATATTTCTTAAACTAGTAAAATAAGCAAGTTAGATGTCTGCAACCAATAGAAGCAAAGCAAATATCCTGTCTTCCATTTCTGTATTGTGAAATAGGCACCAGAACAAACATATAGATGGTCGGAAAAAAACCAGATCTCCCTCCCCTTAGGAGAACTATTCCAATCCCATCTCTCGGGTCCACATTACAGCAAGAAACTACCATATGCACTGCAGGAAAGAGGGAAGATGAAATCAGACTCTCTCACCATCCACTGGCTTCCCTGTTCGCCTCCATTTCAACCTTTATTTAAGGAGATACAAAACCATTAGGATTTATCATAAGCTTTGAAAATTATGCACAGTGGACAAAATGGTTTATAGTTTACTGTTGTGCAACAAGCATGCACATACAGAAAATTCACATACAGACCAAGTACATTTAAAGCTGTTTGAATCACAGAAAAGGCAATTAATCTTAGTAACCACACAGAGAACTGACAGAGTATTTTAACATAGGCAAAATGCTGAAGGTCCTTGAATGCCTTCTAATAAAACTCAGTATGATTTTTTGAATTTTACGTTCACTGTCTCATCTCTGCGGGAACCTAATGATAAATGCAGTATGGGAACCCAGTATGGATATTTCATATAAATAATTGCTATAAATGTTTATTATTGCAAATGCAACAGTACATGAGCCTTAATGTAATCTATATTATAGACTGATCAAATAATTGACTGTGATTACTGATCTTATCAAATTTTTGTTCATGTTAATAACATTTCTAGGAAGAGATAACATGCTAGGAAGAGCATGTGCGTAAGAGAATCCAGGCTTTGAAGAGCAGGGGAAGAATATATTTAGTGCTTAATAGCATTTACTTCAGAACATTCATGCAAATTCTGAGTGAACTGAAATAATATCTCCAATATAGCTTAAAGTTTCAAATATAAAATTATGCAAAGCATTCTTACAATGCACTGTCATTTTCAAGTTTATAAGCATTAACACTATCCCATATTATCACAAATTACAATAAAGAAAGTAAAGGTCATCAGTTAAAGCTCCTAAGTAAGAACAGTACTTTTTATTCTGAGCGAGCATTTGCAAAAGAACAATAATCCATTTTCTTCGATTAAGGGATCTGTTAGTTGGGCAATGCTTAAATACTGTCCTTTTTGATGCAACAAAGTAATTGTTTTTATATTCACAGAATCACAGAATAGTTGAGTTTGGAAGAGACCTCTGGAGGTTGTTTAGTCCAACCCCCTTGCTCAAGCAGTGTGAACTAAAGCAGGCTGTTCAGGAACATGTCCAGACAAGTTTTTAATATCTCTAGAGATGGACACTCCATACCCTCTCTGGGCAAGTTGTTTCAGTGTTCAACCAGACTTACAGTAAAAAAAAAGTGTTTTCTTATTTTTAAATTGACTTTCGTGTAATTACAATTTGCACACATAGCCTCTGGGGATCACTGAGAAGAACCTAGCTCTGTCTTCTTTACACCCTCCCATCAGATATTTCTACACATGGATAAGATCCACTCCCATGCCAATCTAGTTTGTTTAAATTTTCCCTAACCTGATCCTCCTCCACCAAGAGTAAGCTTTCTTGCTCCAGACTTTACCATTGGCCTCAAGGACCTGGGATTCCTGAAAACCAGTCTTACCAACAAAAACTGAAAAGAAGGTGGTCAAAGTTCCTTGGCCGCCTTTGTGTCCTTTACCACCACATGCCCTGTTCCATTTGGCAGTGGGCCCACATATTCTCTTGTCTTCATTTTACTGCTGAAGTACTTATAGAAAGGTTTCTTGTTGCCCTTCAAGTCCCTGGACAGATTCAATTCCAGGTGGGCTTTGGTCTTCTTAGCCCTATCCCTGCATTTTCAAACACAGTCTCCATATTTTTCCAAGGTCACCTGTTACTTCTTCCACCTATTGCACATTTTCTTTTTATGTTTGAGCTTTTTCAGGAACAGCTTGTCCATCCATGCAGGACTCCTGCTGTCTTTATGTGATTTCCTTCCCATCAGGATGGATGATTCCTGAGTTGGGAGAATGTGATCCTTGAAAATCAACCAGCTCTCCTGGATATCTCTTCTCTCCAGGGCTGTAACCCACGGGATTCTTCCAGGCAGGTCCCTGAACAGACAAAAGTCTGCTTTCCTTTAGTCTAAGAGTGAGGTGGTTTTTACATTTTTTCTTCCTCTCAGGAGGTTGCATCATGTTGTCCTCTCTTTTCTGGACTTCACTTTGACAGTGGTGAATAAAGATATAAGTGTTAATTTTATTCAGATTTAAGAGATACAAGATGTTTTTCTCTCAGCCCTTGATAAGCTAGATTTCTCTGGAAATTTGACGGTATCCTATTTCTATTAGTAATGGATGTATCACTTGGAACCTTTGTAAAGAGAATATCAGTCTTTTCTGTGTCACTACCTAAAACTCACTCCTCTACATCCCTTACAGTCTCTGGAAGGCACACAGTACTACAATACCTTAATATTTTACCTACAGGTTATTATATCTAAACTTTTAAAATCTACTTACAACAGATAATATTCTTTTACCGGGGTTCACTGAAACTTATAGGGCAATAAACTCATCAGTGAAACACTGTGGGTGAGAATTTTAATGCACTGAAGTCAAGAAATGAGTGTGCAATTATAGTTCTGCATATTAACCAGCGCATATGAATAACCTATCTGGTATGCATATTGACACAAATATTCAGCAGTCTATCCAACAAGAAAAAATTCACCACACATATACAGTAATCCTTAATAAATGCTTAAATACAGAAGTTCACTCTTTGATTCCAGAATTATGTCAAATGCCAGGGGAAAAAAAATGATATTTCTGGTTATAGTACATGAACCAATGTACCTGGCATCAAATAATGTATTATTCCAAAAATCAGAGGGGGAGAAATGAAACACAAGCTGACCCATGTCACGACAGTAGACTTCTGGCTACAGCTTGTATTTAATATTAAGTATTTCTCACATTTTTCTTCCATCTCACTGACCTTGGCTACGACTCTATCGGTAAACAATTTTTTTCTGTACAAACACTAAATGAAAGTCTTGCTGTAAGTTTGTTGTAGACATGATGGTCTAATGAAGGCTAAGTTTGTAGACCACTCCTCATATAAACAATTGTCACCTCTTTTTACACATCTTATTATGGATGTGTACCAAATAAATGTCATTTAGATCATGATAACCATAGTAATTTCTCTGCTTCTCTTCCCTTAGATACTCATCACAGTTGAACAGGTTCTCTGTAAGCATTCATGGCAATAAATATTACTTAATGGGAAGATTTTGAGATATACAAGAACAGAAGCAGTCTATAAAGAAATACTCTGGCCACGCAATGTAAATGCGTGCACAGTCTTCGAGATAAAAACAGATAGCTCTATGCATAAAAAGTGCAAGTACAAAGAGGCTTCTCTGTAAGGAATCATTAGACCATTTTCCTTATGAATTGTCTTTCGTAAAACACATTCCTTTAAGAGCAATAGATCTTTCTAAGAAAATATTAATTAATCAACCAAAACAAAAATTGAAAGAGGCAGGTACTCTAAAAAACTGTAGAGAGTGTTATCTAAATTAGCACACTTGGTATTAAGAGGAACTTTAATCAAGCTTCATTTTACTTATTTCTCAAATTTTGTATTTCAAGAAGGTGACCTACATGAACATATTTTCAGGCAATCACACCACAAAGCTACTGATGATAGATTGGCGTAGAGAGTGACTCAGGAAGCTAAAGAAGAGCAAAACTCAAACAGGAAATGTCAAAGCATAATGAAGCTGTTGTGGGCAGGAAAGAAATTTTACATGGCCTTTCATAATCATAATTTCTATTTTGTCTGTTCTCATTGAGACGTGCTATGGAAGATGTTCTCAATGGCCATCCAGACTGAATAGGCTAGGACATGGGAATGAGCGTTATGGAACTGATTTTCTGTTCAGGGAATATCTGGTTTTGGAAGTAAATCTGTGTAGAATTGTTGGTAAAGAGAATGATATATTGTACCTGTAATGCTAGAGAAGATACTTGTAATAGGATTCACACACAATCGTACTTATCCTGTGTGATACAATGAGGCATCAGAGTACCAACGGTAAAAAACAAACAAGAATTAATATCTTCTGAAGCGGTTTTTACCTACATACAGACTATTATTTCTCAAATGAGTGATAAAACCACTATGTTTACAATATAGACACGCACATCTTAATTCTTTACCATATATAAATCAAATTAAAATATACCCAACACTTAAAATCTTCAGAAGTTGTACAGAAGTTAAATGTGATTCGTATCATGGAACAGTTCTTGTTTGGACTGACGAATAAATTGAAAGTTATTCAGAGCACTGGTACAGAGCTACAACCCTCTCTCTGTGTCCTATCATGAACATCGTAGCTATGTGGTTCCTGTTATTATTGATTGCCTAGTTTAAGCACTCTAAACTTATGTCAGTGCTTTTTAAAGGCCATAAATCTGGAATGCACTCTCCTGAAGACTTTCAAATCCTTACTCCAGATAGTTTCTAGGCACAAAGTGTCACTTTGGTTTTATATTTCTGTGTTCAGTAGATTATAAACAATACTTATCTCATATATGGCATTATTCAGCATTAAATCTTAAAACTGCTTTACAAAGAAAGTCAATAGCATTTTTCCCATTATATAGATGTGGAAAATGAGGCAAGCCGATAAGCAAATTTGCTCTAGCCAGTGAATATGATCTCCTAAGTCTCAGTTCAGTGCTCTGTCAAGTAGAATCACTGCTTTTACCAATTAATACAAAGGAGTTTATCATTTTCTTATTATGCAGGGTTCATTTAGCTACTCTCTGATAAATGTCTTTTATATATTTACAGTATTATTTATGTAGGCCTCCTTTACACAAGGGTTGCCTGCTTCAGTGATGAATCAACATATGGAGAACTTGCAAATGAATACCTAAATAAATACATTTCTGGAAAAGAGATAATTTTCTGTGTCACTCTTACACTATCTTTACTATGTGATAAAGATAATAAAAACAAACAACATATAGGCATAGTACAGTAATACACTTTATACAGACAATGGGAAAAACAAATTGATAATACTTTTATACCAAAAGCATGTGTGTGATATAAGGGTGGAGTTAATACTGCTATTACAAGTGGAATACAGTTCTCTATAATGTATCATTCAGAAGTATCAGTTGCTTTTGAAACCATTCCCTTCTAATATACTTTGCACAGACAAAGCACTTTCAGAGCACAGAGTAAGAACTGCAATTTAGGAAAACCTGCAGAAAGCTAACTCCTGAACAGAGATACATAAGCAAGTGTATCTATATTTTTAGAAAGCCCAGATTAACAACAAGACTCATGGTAAAAGGTGTGTGCAGATCTCAGTCACAGCATGCCACTGTTGCAAAAGAGCTCTGCTTCCAACATCCAACTCCAGAATATGGCAAAGAATTTAGAGTGGGATTAATTTTATTTTATAGTTAACAACCAGATTCAAATTGCTTCAGTATTACCCACCTACCCACAGGCAGAAAAAGCAATTTTTGTCTACAAATACTGCCTGTCTCTCAAGAGCAAGTTGTAAATACTAAAGCAGCGCCAATTATTTTCCTTCTTATCAATCTAACAAAAAACAAGCTTCATGCTGTTTTCACTTTGGTGCCATTTTTTTCACACGGTCAGATCCAGAACTTGCAGAGAAATTAATCAAGTTCTAGATACCTCAACTCCCCCTGAATCTAATACAGTTGCAGCATAGAAAGCCCATCCTAATATTTAAGAGTCAGCCGACCGCTTTCTTAGACCTTGAGCAAAAGTCAGGGCCTGCTGGTATCGTTTAGACATTAAGACATTACACTTCAACCCATTTTCGGATCACTTGTCAAGAAGATATGAACTGTTAATGCTTACCACATCTTCAGTGGCTGTTTAAAATGAAATTTGTGTCCCCTTTCACAAATTCAAAGGTGCCCTGATGCAGGAGAGGGATCCAGGTTTGGAAGCCCTGTTGTGCTGACCTTAGGGCACTGTGCTTCACATAGGCTTCCTTCTTAAGCTCCTCTCTTTTTCTTGTGAGTGTTCAAGAAGGAAGATACACCAAGAGGAGCAATGCTGGGACTGAAATGGAGTGCTGCAGCGCACAAGCTAGTCCTCTTACAAAAGCGTAACCTGACATATGCATGTTTGTATGGAAATGAATACGCAGTGACAGTCACTAAGGAGCTCTGTGCTTTTCACATGGTGCAGAGAAAGAAGATTTCAGTCTATCCGCTAAGAAATCTTCAGTAAACTTTGCAATACATTAGGCAAAGAAATTAAGATCTTCCCACGTCATTCAGAGGTTAACAACTCTTTTAAAGATACAAGTGTGGTGCACCCATAAGTAAACTACCTGATTCAAGAATCAACCACTTACTAAACTTAGTCTAAATAAAATTCTTTCCCAGTCTGTATGCGGCCATTATTTAGACAATCAATACAAAATAAGGCGATAAAGGCTGTTTTAGCGTGTTTTAGCAGACCGCTAAGAAAATGTTTATATGTAAACCAGAAGATGCCATGAATACTGAAGGAAAGCCTTTTGGGTCAAGAGCACTCAGTATTACATTTTTCAGATGCACCAGATTTCGTTTCTGCACCTGCAAAGAAAATAGCATCAACATCCAAGTTCAGTGTTTTCAGATCGTTACCTTCACTAAAGGTGCAAACAAGGTGCATGCCACTGCCTATTTGTCAATGTTTTCTTTGCGAAAACTAGTCTTCCAATTCTGTGTGTGTCTATTGTGCTTTAACAGAAGGGTTCATTTACACCATTCTACCTTTAAATCCTGTGCTTAATACATCCTGAGCACCCCCTAACTTCCCAGCTTTCTCTCAGGTTGTAGCCTTTAACCTGGATTTAGTGCAGTCCAGAGAGCATGAGCTAGTATTACACATCTACCTGAGGCCTTGACTAACCTGGCAAGTAGTACCTTTTGTTCCTTTAGAGAAACATCAATAGAATCTTTAGAGTATCTGACTTTTTTAAATTTTTTTACTTTAAACACTGTAATCTAATTTAGAATGCTCTTTTTTCAATTTGGCAAAAACAATCATAGAATTATAGAACAGTTTGGGTTGGAAGGGACCGTTAAAGGCTACCTAGTCCAACCTCCCCTGCAATGACCAGGGACATCTTCAACTACATCAGGTTGCTCAGAGCCCCATCCAACCTGACCTTGAATGTTTCCAGGGATGGGGCATCTATCACCTCTCTGGGCAACCTGTGGCAGGGTTTCACCATCCTCACTGTAAAAAATTTCTTCCCGATATCTAGTCTAAATCTACCCTCTTTTAGTTTAAAACCATTACCCCTCGTCCTATCACAACAGGTCCTGTTAAAAAAGTTTGTCCCCATCTTTCTTCTAAGCCCCCTTTAAATACCGAAAGGCTGCAATAAGGTCTCCCCAAAGCCTTCTCTTCCCCAGGTTGAACAACCCCAACTCTCTCAGCCTGTCCTCATAGCAGAGGTGTTCCATCCCTCTGATCATTTTTCTGGACCTCCTCTAGACCTGCTTCAATAAGCCCATGTCCTTCTTGTGTTGGGGGCTCCAGAGCTGGATGTAGTACTCCAGGTGGAGTCTCACGAGAGCAGACTAGATGGGCAGAAACTCCTCCCTCAACCTGCTGGACACACTTCTTTTGATGCAGCCCAGGATGCGGTTGGCCTTCTGGGCTGCAAGCACACATTGCCAGCTCATGTCCAGTTTTTCATCCACCAGTACCCCCAAGGCCTTCTCAGCCAGGCTGCTCTCAACGCCTTCATCCCCCAGCCTGTATTGATGCCGGGGGTTGCCCCAACCCACGTGCAGGACCCTGCACTTGGCCTTGTTGAACCTCATGAGGTTCACATGGGCCCACTTCTCAAGCCTGTCCAGGTCCCTCTGGATGGCATCCCATCCCTCAGGTGTGTCAACTGCACTACTCAGCTTGGTGTCATCCGCAAACTTGCTGAGGGTGCACTTGATCCCACTGTCTATGTCATTGATGAAGATATTAAACAGTACTGGTCCCAATACGGACCCCTGAGGGACACCACTTCTCACCAACCTCCATCTGGACATTGAGCCATTGACCACTACCCTCTGGATGCGACCATTCAACCAATTCCTCATCCAGTGAACAGTCCACCCATCAAATCCATATCTCTCCAATTTAGAGAGAAGGATGTTGCGGGGGACCATGTTAAAGGCCTTACAGAAGTCCAGCTAGACATCATCCATAGCCCTTCCCTTGTCCACTGATGTAGTCAGTCCATCATAGAAGGCCACTGGGTTGGTCAGGCAGGACTTGCCCTTGGTGAAGCCATGCTTGCTGTCTCGAATCACCTCCCTGTCTGCCATGTGCCTTAGCATAGCTTCTAGGAGGATCTGTTCCATGATCTTCCCAGGCATAGATGTGAGGCTGACAGGTCGGTAGTTCCCAGGATCTTCCTTCCTACCCTTTTTAACATGACAGGAAGGTAAATCCCATTTTAATTTTGTTATTGCCATTTTCATTGTGTCGTGTCAAAATTTTAAATGTGATAGATTGCTGATGGACATGTGTTTTGATAATTAATTAATAAGTATCATATACATTTTTCTTTATTATTTATTTATATTACTGTCTTTATTAGTAGCAAAAAATAAATTACTTCCACAGTTGTCAGATGGAGTTTTAATAGGCAAATAGATATTTTTAATATTTTTCAACAATATTCATATGAATTATTATAATACTAGCAATTATTTTCACTAATACTCTTGTATTTCAAGTCCTTCACTTTTTGTGAACCATTAAACTGTCAGGAAAAAAACCCTAACTGTATTTTTCTTTTAGCAGTATTATTTCAATTAGATTAATATTTCCCAAGTTTATAATTAATTTGATAGAAATGTCATTATAGTAAAAAGTCAATACTCCTTCTGTTCCTTGCTGGCAAACTTTCTCTACAATGTAGAATTTTATAACAGTGCCAGAAATCATCAATTTGCCTAAATATGGATACATACATGTCAAATGTTTGTTTCTTTTTACTAATTTCTATAGCACCTATTACCATGGTATCTCGATGAATCTTCTATTATTTATGATTTGAAACATAATATGAACAATTTAAATAGATATTTAATACAAATGTCCAGCATCTCTGCTAATTTTGCCACAGTCCTTTGGGATCTAAATATTTCTCATGCAATTGCACTCTGTCTTGGAATAAAAGGAAACTCTATGATTTTATATTTTTAAATCTAGGAGGCCAGATTACCACAATCATTTCAGTACAAAAGTATATATACTGAAAACATATTTATCATATGAAGTACTTACAAGTGTTGTGCTGATTAGCAGCAAATTTCACACAAAGAACTGTATATTAATTCTTGCAAGTTTAAAGCCATCTTTATTCTCTAGTCTGTGTATAATGTGAGAGAATTTTATAATTTTAATGCCAGAAATAATATACCTGTAAAAATGTCTTTAAATAAGGAGCTTGATACTGTGAAGTTCTTAACCATTTCAGATCTTTGCAAATAACGCTATAAACCTCAATTTTACAATGAAACAACATAATAACTACTATGCATTTTATTGAATTATTTCTGTATGGGACTACTCTAAATTTTATCTCATACCAATAGTTACTGTTATTTGTTCTTTAGTAATAAGTCTAAACTTAATTTCTACTTAGCAAATACTTTTTCCTGTTGTTTCCAGAGAAACTGGAGTCAACATGATGTCTTCCCAGCACCTGTATTTAACAGCAGATCTACAAATAAAAGCAAAAATATGCATAGACACTGGAATAATGAGAAATAATCTCTATTGTGGTGTTCTCTACCACAATGAAGCATCACCCAATACCAACATGATGACTCCCCAAAATAGAATTCTTAGAGCATTCTAGAATACCTTTTTCACTCAATTAACTTTATGATGAAATCACATTTCCTAAGACTAATGTTTTGAAATTGGAGAAATAAAAACCAGTTAGGTCATGTACCCCATTCCAATAATTAGTGCTGCATTGTTTTTACAATATTTTTTCTACTGATGTTTGTTTCTGATTTTTAAATGTTAAGTAGTGTAGCCTCTATTTATTCTCATCCTGTTTTTATTTTCTAACATAAACATCTGCTGATGGCCAAAAGAGATTGTTATAGATGGACATTTTTTCTGACCTCGTACTATGACCTTTATGTTTTTACGCAACACGACTCAGAAAACCATTCTAAAGTCTATTAATCTCATGATCAAATCTTCATCCTCAAGTGTAATTGGATATATTTACCTTCCTGATATTGCACAAAGGTAATATTTTCTTTCACTCCATTCATTTTTAACAGTTTCCTATACTGTCTCAAAATTCTTCCCCTTAGGTTTTTTTACTATTTAAATATTTACAGGCCATCATCATGTACCTTTCCCACTCTTAGATATTATTTAATCAATTCTTACCCAGGGGAGCATTTAACCAAACGATGCAATAACCCTGATGTCAGCATAATTATTTATACTTTTCAGCATACGTTTTCTTTTTCTGCACCGTGGCCTTAGAACTTTCACTCTATTATAGCAAACAATTATTTGCCATCTCCTTATTACTTTTGTGGCTTTTGTCTCGACTTCTTCAACACATCAGTGTTTTTCTGAATTGAATGTGAAGTACAAAAAATTGTTGTGCTCATTTTAAGCTGCTCCAACATGAAACTCACATTTTACACCACTTTCACAAACTCCCAATGGAAACACCATTTTCAATACTTGAAAATTTTATATCTCATGCGAGGCATGGTTTTTATCTCATCTGAACCATGGTTTTGGTGTTGTTTTACATTTTTACAGAAATTAAAAAATGCAGAGGTAATTAAAGGAAGAGCACAAGACCAAATAAGCAAAAACCATAAGGAATGAAGAGCTGTAAGGGACCACAAGAGGTAATTGTGGGACCCTAAGAGATAATAATAAACACTGACAAAGTATACACTGACATAGACCAAAACTCCTCTTCACAGATATTTACCCCATATACTCACATCACTGTGATTTCATCTTGACCACACATCCCTTGTTAGATTATGAGAATGTCTTTAAAGCCTCTAATGAAAGAGGCTTCACGACCTAGACAGTCTGTTCCATTCACTAATTATGCCTGTAGTTAGAAAAACCCTTTACAATCTAATTTAAATCTTTTGCTGTGAGTAAAATCCTATGACATGAAGATATGAAGAACCATTGATTACTGTGTCTTTAGACTGCTCTCCTCCAAAACTTCATCGTTACCTGTGTCTTTCTTGAAGTAAATCCTAAAGCAAGAGATGTTATCCATTTTAACATCACCAGCCTGAGGTAAATTGTAGTAATTATGTCTTAAACACAATACTCAGTTACACATTTCAGAAAAATATCTCCTGGTTTTGCCGCTCAATTACAATAATTCAAATTCAGCTTTTATTTCTCTATCGCCCTCCTCCTTTCAGATGGTGCAACTCCCTAACCAGTGACTTTACATTTTGTACTCAAGACTTATTTCTTCTTCCTAAAAGTAACGCTTTGGTCTTGCCGTTACTGAATCAAGATCACTGCAGGGCTTGCAAACCCTTACACTTTAACTGATTACCAAAAATTAACTGATTACAAGTTCATGAAGACCAAAGTGAGGAAAACACTAAATATTTTACTTGATCTTTCACTTGCCTTTCTTTAATTCATTTTTTGAACCTTTAATGTAATACTCAAAGTGACCTTTTGGACTGTAGTAGTAAACAATTCGACATAAATTTGTTACGAAAGAAAATGATGTGTGTATTAATGGTTTGCAAAAATATTGGTTGTATAAATGCTTATGCAAATGTATTTTTATCAAGAATAATCTGACTGGAGATGCTCCACTCTTACCAGTGTTCAAATTCCACAGAGCCAGAGAGTGGACAACATGAACCCTTTGTCTGGACCCTTCCAATCTCTCCCGAGTTCCCTCCATTTGCACGTTCTCCAAGCACGCACCTTGGGCAGCCCGCTCAGTGTCTTTTCTGAGCATAAATCCTTGACAATATGGAGATGACTCCAGTGGGTTAACTGGAAACTGCCCAGGAGGCAGCTGAGTTGCTGGCAGCATAGCACTAAAAGTCGTATCTTTCTGAGCTACAATGTGCTAATTTTTATTAATTATTACAAGTATTAAATAATATTACTATTACATCCTGGTACCCACGGCATTTCTTACATACATCTTAGAGAGAGTGACCCTTGGCACAAAGAAATGGCTTAATAAATCAGGTATACATTAACTATGAAGCAAATTTATTTATTGCTACCTGCAGTTTTTTAAGACTCAAAGTATAGATAAAAGATTCTCATATATCTCTTCACAATAAAAAATAGAAGCTATAGTCTCGAAGATGCAATGACAGTGGAAGGGCATCTTGCTGAAGAAAACTAATACATAAAGCAGTTAAACTACGACAAAAAGGTGAAATATTATTAAATATAATTCATTTATTCACTTATGAATACTGTATGTGCATCTACAAAGGTATGCTTCTTAATGCAATTTAATAGCTTTGAATGTAATTTTCACACTATTTACAGATCTGACCCTTCTCCGCAACATCAGTTTCTCAATAATCAGCACTTTTATGTTTGCTAACTTCCAACAATATTTGTAAAATAAAGGACACACAGAGTAAACTTTGCATCTGTTAACTTCAATCTAACCCACACCTTGTTCTGTATAGTGCCATCCTGAGAACCGTCTTTGCTAAGCATTCCAAACAAAGGAAGTCTCAGCTATCTGTCTTTCCTTCTATAAATATTATCAACCTAGCAACAATGTGATTAACTATGATTGTTACTAATAAAAGTAGTAGGTAGTTCCCTGCATATTTTCATTTTAGTTTCTAGACAGAAGAAGAGTCTTTTTAATACTGGCAGAGAATGGATTTTTTCGTACTATAAAGTATTATAGCACTGAATAAAGTCTTTCTGATCAAACCATACCATAATAGCTTTTGTCTTGTGTCACTTTATGTTAGCCAGCATCAGAAGAGAAAATAAGCAGAGGCTTGCTATTGTGCCTCTATTTTAAAAGGGCCTTCCATCTGGTAGGAAGCAGAAGCCATCAGCACTGTAATTAAAATGCAATTACTGTCCCCCGCCGCAATCCCAGGACGACCATTCCATCTGTGTGATATACAGTGGAAAAAACACAATTTTTTGCACTTTTCTAGCTCCATTAAGTTTATTCTCTTTCTATTAATTAATCTAACAGCACTAAGGGGTCGTTCCTGTTTTGCAAGCCATTGTGTCACAAACTGCACACTCACAAAGACTGAAACCACATGAATTTTTAAAACTCTCCGCTATCCCTGTGACATAAAACCTTAATTACTTCTGACTAAATCTGTAATTAAAATATATCACCGCAGCAGATTTACCTGCGTGTGGGTGTTGGAGTGCATGCTTCTGTGACTGTCACAAATGAATCACTCTGAGACGGTGTTATAAAAAGGGAGATTAGGATGTACGACAGAAAGGATGCAGAAAAGGGACTTGAAAATGAAAAACTGGCAGCAATCTAGGAAAAAGTTGTACACTGGTAAAATAAGAAAGAGTCATTCTCTTATTTTGTTGATGTTTTAAAACAAAAATATTCATAGTATGCATAGAGACATATCAGATGCTCCCACATACAATTTATTCTTATGTAGTCCTACATTTTAATGTGCCACTGTGACCTTCTAACAATAAAATGACAATAAGTAAAATATCGCATACTGTAAAATAAGATACCGTAATATTTTTCATAGCAATCCATCTTCTATTTGCAGCGATAATCTCATAATCTACCCTTCCTTTCATTCACAACTGTGCAGTCCAAGGCCTTCCATCTGCAAACCTATAAAATCTTAAAATCTTTGTTGGAAGTACAGGCATTGTGTGTATCAAGACAAAAATATTAGCTAAATATTAGGGTGAAATCTTAGCCCTGTCATAGCTTGTTGGAGTTTTGCCTTTGACTTCAGTGGAGTCAAAGAGTATTTTGTCTTTTCTTTTAATGCATGTTGCTAGGGGAAAACAAAGAAACGAGATGCTCTGCAAATGACCAGCTGCAAGAGGTGAGCAGACTAGCAGTGAATCTCAGCATGAGAATCTTTGCTGTAAAATGTCATGTAAAAAGGATATTAAAAGTCCTGGCAAATAATATTTTTTTAAATTTTATTTTATTTTTTGTGAGTTTTGAGTATCTTGGAATTCACTAAGGTTCAGCATGTGCATAAGTGTTTTTACAAACTCAGCATGTGGGCTCAATATGTCTCCAACAGAAGAGAATTTTGGCGTTTCATAGATTTCATAAAGGGTAAAGCGAGAAGTATTCATAAAATGTTTAGTCTAGCTTCCTGCAGCTCATAGGTCACTAAACATGCCATTCACCCTCTTGTTTAGTACAATGACATGGGTTTTTCCAGTGCATAGAGAGTCCCATTTCAAAGATACCACAAGACATGGAGTCCCAATTTAAGAGTTTGCTCCAGCAGGTAATGATACCTAGCAGTGAGAATTTGTGTCTCACTCCAACTTGTTTTATCTAGTTTAAGATTCCAGCATTAGTTTCTACCAAGCTTCTGTGCTTGAATAAATAAAGCTTTTTAATACCCACTATTTTCTTCCTGTGAATTTACTTGCAACTGTAATCATGTTACCTATCAATCTTCTTTTGATAAGATAAACATATTGAGCTATTTAAATCTCCCACTATAAAGCATTTTCTCCAGCTCTTAAAATGTTTGTGTCTTCTTCCTGTACCTCCTGCAATTTTAAAAATGTGGAGAACAACAGTGTGTAAAATATTCTCCATCCTCAAGGTAAGAAAAAAATGATGAGATTTCCTACTTTATGTGGATACTAAAATAGCTTGAGCAACAATCAGTACTTGACAAGGAGAAAACGAATCTGATGAGCAGTTTCCCATGAGGAAGCGGCTCCAGCGGCTAGTGAGTTCCCACAGATACTATGGAGAGCTTTAGCTTGCATGCAGTAAGTTACCAATAATAACCTAATTGGCAGTATCTTGATTTTCTGCAAGGAAAGGCTCCCAGGCCAGTCAGCTATACAGAACCTACAAGAATTCAGTGGGTTCAGGAGTTGATGTCTCACTGGAACCAGATGGTTTGGCTATAGCTTGTCTCTGTGTAGGAAAGCAATTCTCACACACTTCCTATAAATGTTGTCATTCAAACCGGTATTTTTTAAATCCAAAAAAGTGATGATTTGGTGTTGCTTAAATAAAAAAAGAAGTGATATCACATGTTGCCTAGCCTCAAATGCTGAGTATTCCATATTATTGCATTGAAAGACAACAGAGAGAAATCTTAAGATTAACAACGTGATTGAATGCATAAAGCATCATATTCAACATTGGTGGTGTATGAGGTGTATTGGCACTTATATATAAAAAAGAACTAAAGTCACATTAAAAAACTACAAAATTTTATAGGAAGCACTGATAAATATAATTGCTTATAATTTGAGCAAAGATAAAGTGTTTAGATATGTTGGCTTTCTGGCTACAATACAGTTTCATGATAAAAGTTACTAAAATAATTGTTATTTGAAATTATTCTGTACACTCATTAGAAAGAGGTATAAATATCCAAGTAGGATTCTTTGCTCTGCTCTAATGCTGGTCTTCTCATTATCTAGATGACTTCCTCTCCTGTGTAAGCATAACAGACATAAGAGGACATATCTAGTTCTAATGCATATTATGACAGTACTTAGTGGCCTACTCCTAGATCCTTTTCACATTCAGATCCTACTGGTATGATATATTTAGAAATAAACCGCACACAAAAACGTCCAGTCTAAGAAAATATAAACATGACATGGTAGGTCTACATAACTCATTTGATTGTGGCGGGAGTTCAATAAGGCTAGATTCGCTATGCCAGTTATTTTGTCAATACACTTATAGGTATGTGGAACATAATAATTGCATATCCCCAAATGCTGTCTAATACTATTAAGTTCACCTCCGAAGGACACCCTATAGGACATGGGTTATTGTTTTGCCACGGAAAAGAGTCTGCACTAAATAGGAGCATCTTGATGGAATTAAAGTGACTAACAAGAATCTGGAGGATAACCAGGGACTTGTCTCTGCATGCCCTCACAAAAGCACCTCCTGTCTAAACATATTCTAAACTGGAACATCAGCTCACTCTAACAATGAATGTTAAGAACTATGTAGAAGGCCAAAAGAAAAACGGTTCTTTGATTTTACAGCAAAATATGAGAATACATGTTTAAAACATGGTATCTGCTTTAACCACTCCTTGGTACCCAGAAGCTGCCTGCTGCCTGGGCAAAGGTAACAAAAGACCTCTTGACTGCCGTTGTGAGCAACGGCTGCACACTAGGATCTCTTTTGCTAACATAGCACATAAAGCAATACTAAATTAGCTTTCATATCATACAGTCTATCACTGTTTGACCCTCTGGGCTGTTTTTATTTATAGACTGTAGTTTCTAGTTTACTTTAGTGTTTTCATATTAAATAAATATTCATGAAAGTGCACTCTTCCTGAAATTAGGTCATTTAGGCAGACTATCCCATTAAAAATAGATTTACTTCTTTTACAGGTGTCATCCATTAAGGTAAGGAATAGACAAAATCAGCCAATTGTATCTGTCAAGAAGATGTTAGTCCTTCCGGAAAGTCAGTCTTCTGTCCTTTACATATAGCACTTAATAGCAAAATGACTAAATTCCTTTCTGTAGCACTCATACTTTGGGGAATTTTTGTTGTTGCAAGATTTGTATCTGAGGGTTTGAGGAGATATTTTAGTCCTTCCAAGTTGTTCAGTATCTGACACCAGGAATATAAATAAAAGTATGCTCTTATTGGCTAAGATGTGGCCAGACTCTTGCAAGATTGGCTCAGGGAAGAGGAGTTTAACTCCTCACTAGGATTAAACAGAAACAAGTGACAGAAGACACAGCACAACACTGATGTGGTCTCTCCTAGGGCATACGATATGGGAATCTCCACAGAGCAGTGGATCCACTAGGGTTCTGTTTAGTGTCATATAAACTCATGTAAGGTGTGCACACACAACAGTGTGGGTTCTTAAGTTCAGCCTCCATCTTCCATATACCCGAACTACAGGAGTTCAGTTGGAAAGAATGTAGAATAAGAGTTTTAGGAGCACATATAGAGAGGAAATAACATCTGTGACAGATGGCATAGGAAGAACTGGTAAGACTTGGATACAGTCTGAACAAAGGGCCAGGGTGAGAGGTGTGATCAAAAGCACAGGGCTGGAGGAACGGAGAGAGGCAGGCACTTCTATAGAGCCATCCATCGCCCCACTCCCTCCCAGAAACTGTTTTAAAATGGGTTAAATAGCTTTTCAGATGGACTTGGGGGGGAGAGGAGGCGGGCGCAGTGTACAGGGTGCTTAGACAGCTAATCTAGACTGGAAATCTAAACTTTGGACTGTGCCATTTAAGTGAGATGACTTTTAGGATTAACAAGGACACTTAATCAAAAGATCCAAGCAACTTTCACTGGTGTATTTCCCCAGTCAGAACTGATATTTCCACTCCAGCCACCACCAACCACCCTATCTAAGAACACAGCTAGTTATGAAATAAAACTGTGTGAAAATGAAATCTTTGTAAAAAGGAAGCATGAGAACATTTTCATTATTTCAATGCCAGAGAGCTTGTAACAAATAGCAATTTCACCACGTGCCATTAAATTCAGGGCCAAATTTTCAGAATGTGCTAATATAAGAGTGGCAATACTTATATATTGCAGCCATTACCAATATATCAGATACATCAGCCAACAAGTTCTATGGTTTTCTCTTGTTTTAGTGCTGTCAAATAATGTTGTATTAAATGACCAACGAAAAAACATAGAAGTTTTCCAAAATTTGATATTCAGAAGGGTGCTAAAAAGAAGAAATTATCCATTTTCCATGGATATTTTCCTAACAACCTGAAGAGTCTTGAAAAATATTCTTAATGTGTTCAGCAGGACATTAATACAGAAATCAATAGCTCCCATTCAAAAAACAAAAACTACAGAGAAAAGCAGTTTTCAAATGCAGCAATTGTTGCAAACATATGTTGTTCAAAAATAAGACAAGCATTATCATAGACCATTAAAATGTGAAGCAATTCACAACTAAATAACCTTAAGTCAGCCTTGCAAAGTTCTAATTGCCCACTTGCCTGGGGTGAGAAATTCTTTTGACGGGCAAGTAAATTATCATTAGTCTTGTCCATTATCATCAATCATTATGGTAAAATGCTGATGAGTGAATTTATGCCTAGGCTAGTACATTTTCATGTCAACTTTGCAACACAGGTTCAAATTACGTTACAAGTCAGGGCACAAAAATAGTCAAAATCAACTGTATCAATTTCTTCATCTGCATGCTGATGTGTATAACCCTTACAATTTTTAATGTAATAGCAAGCAAGTCCTCTCAGTGTTTTCAGATATAATAAAAATGATTGTGTGTCAGAAGGTCTATAAGTGAACATTTAACCAAAAAGATCCATGCAAGATGACTGGATTTTGTTTCCATTCATGGAAAACGACTCTCAAATACTACATTGCCTGCTGAATAAAACTGTAAAGTGTAACTCAGGTAAAAGAGCTGAACAGGCTTCTGAAAGAAGAGTTCCAGCTCTGTGCAAATGAGGCTGATCTATTCGTTGGCTGATTGGCAACAAAAAGACTGAAGAGCCTCCTACAGTAGGGCTGCTCTTGCAAAGAATTGCTAGATTTAAGAATGCATATGCTGTTTCTGAATGCAAGTGTCAACAATAACAAATCACCATTACCAGGTACAAAGTGTCTTACTGGAGCTTCTCTTAGCTAAAAAAAAAAAAAACCAAAAACAAAACAAAACATTTTTATTGTGAATAACTTCAGTATTTTCTCAAGAATGAGAATGAAATTTTTCTAATAGCACGCATATGTTGATACACTGGTGTGACAGGTAGTGCTATTAATTACTGAGTTCTAATTCTCTTTCTTCAACCACCTTTGGAGTTGCCTACAACGCTAACAAAATTCAAACATTGTGTTTAAATAGGGTCACTTTTTTTTTGCCAATTGGCTGACTAGAATTAACAGGCCTTGAAAATTGTAGGCAAAATATTTTAAACATTCCTGTGGAAGAGGCTAGAGAGGAATACTGAAGTCCTATAAAACATTCAGGCATGTCTCCTTTGATATTCCCCTACTACAATGAGGTGGTGAGGTCAGAGGAGGAGGAGGAGACACAAATATTCCTTCATTCAGTGATGCATCTTTTGCCATGCCCACTAAAAGCTACCACAAACTGGGTAGGTCATAGATGTAAAACTAACAGTTCAAATAGGATCAACAAGAGAAAAGCCAAAATCATACCCCAGCCAAGCACAAGACTTTCTCTGCAGGATGCTCTACCACATCGCTCAGGAGCACTGCATTCCAACAAAGAGGAAGTCAGGCAAAAATGCCAGGAGGCCTGCGTGGATGAACAAGGAGCTCCTGGACAATCTCAACAGAAAAAGGAAGCCTACAGAGGGTGGAAGCAAGACCAGGTAGTCTGGGAGGAGTACAGAGAAATTGTCTGGACAGCCAGGGATCAGGTTAGGAAAGCTAAAGCCCAGATAGAATTAAATCTGGCCAGGGCCATTAGGGGCAACAAGAAAGCATTCTATAGGTATATTGGGGACAAAAGGAAGACTAGGGAAGATGTGGGCCCACTCAAGAAGGAAACAGGAGACCTGGTCACATGGAGAAGGCTGAGGTACTCAACAACTTTTTTGCCTCAGTCTTCACTGGTAAAGGCTCTAACCACACTGCCCAAGTTGCTGAAGGTAAAGGCAGGGACTGGGAGAATGAGGAACTGCACGCTGTAGGAGAAGATGATGTCTGAGACCAGATGAGGAACCTGAATGTGCACAAGTCCATGGGACCTGATGAAATTCATCCACGGGTCCTGAAAGAACTGACAAATGTGGTTGCCAAGCCTCTATCCATCATATTTGAGAAGTCATGGTGGTCTGGTGAAGTTCCCCCTGACTGGAAAAGGGGAAACATAACCCCCATTTTCAAAAAGGGTAAGAAAGATGAACCAGGGAACTACAGGCTGGTCAGTCTCACCTCGGTGCCTGGCAAGATCATGGAGCAGATCCTCCTGGAAACACTGCTAAAGCACATGGAAAATAAGGAGGTGACTGGTGGCAGCCAACATGGCTTCACTAAGGACAAATCATGCCTGACAAACTTGGTGGCCTTCTAAGATGAGGTTACAGCCTTGGTGGATATGGGGAGAGCAACTGACGTCATCTACCTGGACTTGTGCAAGGCATTTGACACTGTCCCACATGATATCCCAGTCTCTAAATTGGAGAGACATTGATTTGATGGATGGACCACTTGGTGGATAAGGAATTGGCTGGATGGCCACACTCAAAGAGTTGCGGTCAAAGGGTCTATGTCCAAGTGGCGTGCAGTGACAAGTGATGTTCCTCAGGGGTCGGTACTGGCACTGGTATTATTTAACATATTTGTGGGCGACATGGATGTAGGGACTCAGTGCACCCTCAGCAAGTTTGCCGATGACACCAAGCTGCTTGGAGCTGTCGACACACGAGGGAAGGGATGCCATCCAGAGGGACCTGGACAGGCTTGAGAGGTGGGCCCATGACAACCTCATGAAGTTCAATAAGGCCAAGTGCAAGGTCCTGCATGTGGGTCGAGGCAATCCCATGCACAAATATAGGCTGGGCCGAGAATGGATTGAGAGCAGCCCTGAGGAGAGGGACTTGGGGGTGTTGGTGGAGGAGAAGCTCAACATGAGCCGGTAATGTGCGCTTGCAGCCCAGAAGGCCAACCGTGTCCTGGGCTGCATCAAAAGAAGCGTGGCCAGCAGGCCGAGGGAGGTGATTCTGCCCCTCTACTCTCATGAGACCCCACCTGGAGAACTGCGTCCAGCTCTGGGGCCCCCAGCATAAGAAGGACATGGACATGTTGGAGCGCATCCAGAGGAGGGCCACGAAGATGATCAGAGGACTAGAGCACCTCTGCTATCAGGACAGGCTGAGAGAGTTGGGGTGGTTCAGCCTGGAGAAGAGAAGGCTCCGAGGAGACCTGATAGCAGCTTTCCAGTATCTGAAAGGGGCCTGCAAGAAAGCTGGAGAGGGGCTTTTTACAAGGGCATGTAGTGATAGCACAAGGGGTAATGGCTTCAAACTAGAAGAGGGTAGGTTTAGATTAGATCTCAGGAAGACGTTTTTCACTATGAGGGTGGTGAGGCACTGGAACAGGTTGCCCAGGGAAGTTGTGGATGCCCCATCCCTGGAAGTGTTCAAGGCCAGGTTGGATGAGGCTTTGAGCAACCAGGTCTAGTGGGAGGTGTCCTTGCCCATGGCAGGGGTGTTGGAACTAGATGATCTTGAAGGTTCCTTCCAACCTAAACTATTCTATGATTCTATGAGTCTATGATTGTGGGTACTGGGCAATTGTCCAAGTCCAAGCACTATTGCCTGGAAAAAGACAATGCTTTTTCTTGTGCTCTCCATGCTCCCTATTCTGTGTACAGGCAGCACAGAGGAGGAAGCTACAAAGGCTGAACACACAGAAAACATGAACTGAACTTGACAACAGAAGCAGTAATTTAGGACAAAAATCAGAGAATTGCAACGGAGTGGAAGCTGCAGCAGTACAACCGGGAGAGGAAATTAGTGGGTGATAACCTGAAGGACGGATATTGGATGAGAACCAAGGTGAGATTAGGTGTGGCTGAGCAGCGAGACCTGAACTGGAAGTCCCTGAGCAAGAGATATATTGAAAGAAGATACAAAAGGCCATAATCCGTGATGGGAAGTGGAACCACCTGTGCAAACAAATGTTATTAGCAAGAGAGAATGTTGCTATAGGCTGGGAGAAGGAACTGGATGGAAGACAGGAGATGTGAGATTGGTGGGGATTGAATGTGAATGGCTAAAAACGGAAACCAAACCTTAGAGTAAGACAATGATCCAGATGAGGTGACAGAGACTGTAAGTGGGTCTGCAAAGGGATTGCAATAAGGATGAAGGGCAAGACAAATGACTAAGATGAACAAGGCCCCTGGAACAGGGAAGAGGACCCATATAGGTATGGGAAAGATGGCTATGCTATTGTTATGTCCTGCACACACAGTAGTGAGGCTATTGCTGAAGTGTTAAAAAAAAAGAGAAAATGATACTGGCCAACCTGAAACTTCAATCCCGTTTATGAAAAAAATAATTCCATTTTTAGTCTATCCAGTGCAGACCCCTAGACAGTGGCTAATACAAGCTGCTTCAAAGAAACAGACATAAAACTCTGGAGAAGGAATCTAACACAATAAATATGTCTTCTTACTTGCTACTGATTAAATATTACTGTATTCTCAAATTTGAGAGCTTATAGTCCTGAATACTTCATTTCCATTCTATTCATACAATGACACATTTTTATTTGTGGTATTTGCCTAGGATAGGCTTCTATTCACATATGTACTTTATCTCAGGAAAGTACATAGTCTGGGTTTGGTGAATAACTTCTGAGAATCTCCAGGTCTGTCACTTCATCTTGACAATGCTTGGTAGTATACGTAATTATGGGTTTCTTTCCTGAAAAAAAGCCTTTTTGTTTATTTTACTAGAAGAAAAGCAATTTAAATAAGAGTTTATAATAGAGATAATCTCTAGATATATGTTTCAATAGATTCACATTCTTGACAACTACACATAAGTGGAGCCATACTGCAATACGTTTAGATGCAGTGGCCAACAGCAGGGGCCTTGTGCAATGGAACAGCCAAAGCAGCTGGAGAATTTCATAAATTTATAGATTAAAGGCCTGAGGGGATCATTGTGATCATCTAATCTAACCTTTTGTATAATACAGGCATGTACTAATCCCTTTTTGAATTAAAGTATATATTTTAGGGCGAAAACATCCATCAGTTGCCAGTGATGGAGAACGAACCGGTGTGTGGTAAATCATTCCAACACTAATTAACCTCACAGTTATAAATAATTTCTAGTCTGAATTCATCTCAGCTTCAATTTCCAGTCATTCTATTTATACTTTTATTTACTGAACTGAAAAGCTCATTATCAAAGCTTTGTTTTCTAATCTTTTACTCATTCTTGTGGCTCTTCTCTAGAGCACTTCCAATTTATCCAGACCCTTCTTGACTTGATATTCATATTCAGTTCATAAAGCAATCTGATTTAACCCTGGGTTTTTTCAGGGTCTTTCTTCCTATGCTAAAATTTCCTCATCTAGATGGACATGGACAACACCTATCCTTTTCATTATTTATTACTTGCCCAGTTCTTTGTCACTGTGCTCTTCATCTGTGTTTTAAGTTTTCTTTCAAATCATGATACTAACATTAAACACTATAGATTTAAAAGCTCAAAAATTACCTACCGCTGGAGAAGGCTGTTCTTTGCTGAAGTCATTCAGACATTAAGATAAATATATAAAGAAAAAAACTGATGTAAGATCTATATTCAAAGCTTTGAGTACTACTTCCAGTGAGTAACTCACATCTCAGTAAAAATTTCCTCGGATAAAAATATCTGCAGATTCAAACACCAGTTCCAAAGAAAATGAGGGTATTTTCTTCTTAAAAAAAGAAAAAAAAAACATAAAAAAACCCCACCAGAGCAGTGACATCTGATTTCAAACCTACCAAGCTTTATATGATCATCATCTGTGTGACTGCTATGGTACAATAGGTAATACTAACTGCAGCTTTACAGAGATTATATTAATACTATATTTTCAAACATGCCAAAAGATTTACTCGTCTGATATAAAGTCTAAACACTTTAAATTAGTTTCATGATTTTATTTTCTTTTAGCATGAAATTTGGTGAGCTTAAGATATAATTCTGTCCCTGGACTCTCTAGACAGATTTTTGATAAATACATATTGGCCCTTGATGAGTATTTCTTATTCCTTGCCAACTTGATGATTCAGATACCTTTTTGTCAAATTGTTTCCACTCTTCTGTAGACTTAAATGAAACAAAACAGGAGATAATCTCATAGGAATTGTGGCATTTTCATTCCTCTGTATCAAATCTAGTTATTTTGGCAGACGCAATCCAGACTTCTTATATCTTTGCCCCTTATTTTCTTCTGTCTCCATAAAAGCAGATACTATGTTAATAAGAAAATAAGGATATAGAAAATGTAATTTACATGGACCATATGAAACAAGACAATACTCATCTGGCACACAGTCTGGCCCTCCGTTTTCAGAGTGCAGGAGGCACAGCTGAAGTAAGTGCAGACGCTTTTGAGAATGTCCTCCTCTGTCAAAGATAGGAGACTGAGACTAAGGGATTATTTGCATTAACAATAAAAGAATTTTTAAATTAATTGCAAAGAGTTAGAAATGGTAGCAGTAACATTCTGCAGCAAACTACGCTGAAACAATATGAGTTGTCGTATAAAGGCCCAGGACCTCAAATCAGTGGACTGATTACAAACTGCTGCTAATGGAAGAAGTGTAAGATAACTTTGAACTAAACCCAAGGTTCCTACGGTACTTAGAGCACCGACATAGTAATGAAAATTTAGCCTTAAATATAGAACTCATTTGAAAAACATAAAAATAAAAACTAGAGACGTAGTAGTCTCTACTAGTTTGGGTTTAAATTTAGTGATTTACTTAGAGAACAACATTGAAAAGCTTTGAAGAAAGAAGATAGTTGGCATTATGATCACGTGTCATTTTATGCTGAACAATATTCCAAGAAATAAAGCCTGCTATTACGTACAGTAAACAACCACTTACCACTTTGAAGAATATATGATCTGATCTTTTCAGAAAAGTGGGTAGAGTTCTAACTTAAATACAGGGTAGACTTACACTCAGACAAAAATTATTTGGACGGGTCACTTCCTGATCAGATTTTTAATGTTTATTCAGTTCTAATGTGACTAACCTGTAATAACTGGTAAAGAGCTGATAGTTATTTTTCCTATAAAGCCACAGAGTACTCAAGTTTGACTACCAATTTTAAAACCTGCAGACAAATACTACAATGACTAAAAGCACTGTAGAAAAATGTTATTGCTGATAGGTGTTAATTTTGGAAAGAACTTTCTTTGCAAAAAGCTGGCCATTATTTGATGCCTTTTGTAGGTGTTGAAAGTAACTAGGTCATTTTCTTGTATTTCCTGTAGTTCCTTTCCATCCTTAAAAATCTTCATAAACAAAAACTATCATTTTTGCTATGCATACTGAAATCTGCAAATGTACTCATTATGAGCATTATATTTTGAATGCACATTTTGAATATTTTGAAAGTGGAATGAAGCTTAGTGGTTATTCACCATCTACAAAAATTTTCTCCCCAGTGCAAACTAATTTAAATGCTACATATATATATCATTAGCATATATATTAGCAATATGTATCAGTATGTATACTATATATTAGTATATATACATACTAATTCGGAGTTGCAGGAATCTTTTATAATGTATAACTATGATACCATTATTTAAACATTTCTCAGAATCTAGCAGGCTAGATACTGTGGTTATACAAAGCCTATCTTCTTTGTAATTGACTTTCTTGGGAATTCATCATTTGTACACAATTGAGCCACACGAAACACACTAATAACAAGAGTAAATCTTCAAAATAACCTTACCTCGAACATAGGGTTTAACTTTAAAATTTATTTTCTTATCAAACTACCTTAAAAATTAAGTATTTTGTTCTGCATAACATTAAAACTTGAACATGTGTGCTTTTCTATGAAATAATATTCTGAAAAACATACATGATGAAAAAATTAGATAATTACAGAAATATGTAGCATTATACAATATAATATGGATATTAATATTTTTCTTTTGCCTCCCATTGCTCTAAAATATTCTTATTGGTGGAAAACATTATGTAATTACAATTAAGTTACCAATCGCCAACAAACTGATATGAAATTCAGGCAGCTCAACAACAATGTACCAAATAGGACACTACAAAGGTAACCAAAGAGTAAGTATACTTCAACTTTGACACTATTCAGAAATAGAGTGCTAAAAGCTGCAGTGAAAAAAGGTATGTAAATTAATTCGTTCAATCTACAGTCAATTGCACTGATCTCAAAAACTTGAGATCACAAAAATGACACTTTTAACAATTTCAGCTTCCCAAAGAAGAAATTTGTGTGGTGAGTTAAGAACAAGTGGTTCTATTGGATTAATATGAAATTATGTAGTTGGTCTGAAACATTAAGAAGTTCTACAGGTTTTGTGACCTTCTTTGTTTTGGAGGAAGTGTACTATGAATATTACTGAGGTAATCTTGAGGGTACTCCTTGTCATGGGTATATGTCTATGAAGGATAATTTGGGTCTGTATAAAAACGCCTGAGCTTCAGAAATAAACTGGAGGCAATATTTTATGGAAATAATTTTTTGACTGTTTGAGGAATCAGCAATACACTTTTGTAAAATATCTGTTCATTTAAGCTAGTTTACAAGAAAAGTGGTTTAGGTTCAGATTCCCAAAAACACTAAAAAGTACTTAGGTAGACTTTGGTGATTAAGTCCACATTTTAATCCAAAATTCAATTCAGAGGAAATACAAGCTATTGAAACTTGCTAAACACTCCTTTTTGACTGAAAAGTTCTTCAGACACCTGAATGTTCTCAATGTACAAATTCCCAGGACTGCTTTGCCTGAGCATTTGGATAACCAGCTCTATTCTAAGTAATCTGGGATCAGAAACCAGGTGCAACAGTACCTAAAACCTCCAAGTGGTCTTCCTTACAGCATGCAGATAGAGGATCAGGCCTTTGTTACAGGGGCCTGGATTTTAAACTGTAATTAAACATTGAGGAGGCAATGTCAACAATTCTCTGCATAATACCTGCTAAATGTTCAACCAGAGAGGAGGTGCCTGACTCCACTTTCTATTCAAGCCTGAACAGATGCAAATCCACCTTTTTGCTATTACAGACAACAGCAAGAGCGCCTTTCTTCAGTGCTGGCGAAGTATGACCACTGTCCTGGTGGTTAGTTTCTAAGCTTGTTTACTTGTGAATCCTAGTAGCTCCTCTCAAAATCATTAATTTTTGTTCAGTGATGTACGCCTGTCCTTTGTCATGTAGAAGTTTGGCTATAGTTCTGCAGATATTATGAGTCACCTGTAGCCTATTTCCTACTGAATTCTTGTTCTTAGACATGCAACTCTCCCAACCCAATGTTAGGATATCCCTGGTTCCACAGGCTCCTTGAAGGTTGACATGGTCAGCCTGGAGATTTAGGCACTGAGGTCTGAAATTGGATTTGGATCTTCATCCTGCTATTCTTATTTTTATAAGATTAATGTTTGAGTATTATTTAGTCTTTAATCTGAAAACAAAAGTTTTTAAACTATATGCTTGTACTGCATCACAAGAGTCACATTATATGATCTTTTCTGAAGTTCTCAGGTGCTGGGAGCTAAGAAAGCCAAATAGTTTAATAGTTTTCATTTACCTATACCTTCCTTTTCTTTGTGGGGGTTTCTGGGTTTTGTTTGCTTGTGTGTTTTGTTTTTAGATCTCATCCTTACAAGAAGTGAATGACACCCCAATTGTCAGAAGCCATGGGTAGAAAAGGACCTGGGTGTGTTGGTTGACAGCCAGCTGAACATGAGCCAGCAGTGTGCCCAGGTGGCCAAGAAGGCCAACAGCATCCTGGCTTGTATCAGCAATAGTGTGGCCAGCAGGACTAGGGCAGTAATCGTCCCCGCATATTCGGCACTGGTGAGGCCCCACCTCGAATACTGTGTTCAGTTTTGGACCCCTCACTACAAGAGAGACATTGAGGTGCTGGAGCGTGTCCAGAGAAGGGCAACAAAGCTGGTGAGAGGTCTGGAGAACAAGTCTTATGAGGAGCAGGTGAGGGAACTGGGGTTGTTTAGCCTGGAGAAAAGGAGGCTGAGGGGAGACCTTATTGCTCTCTACAGCTACCTGAAAGGTGGCTGTAGCAAGGTGGGAATCGGTCTTTTCTCCCAAGTAACAAGTGATAGGACAAGAGGAAATGGCCTCAAGTTGCACCAGGGGAGGTTTAGATTGGATATTAGGAAAAATTTCTTCACCAAAAAGGTTATCAAACATTGGAACAGGCTGCCCAGGGAAGTGGTGGAATCACCATCCCTGGAGGTATTCAAAAGATGGGTAGACATGGTGCTGAGGGACATGGTTTAGTGGTGATTTTGGTAGTGTTACCAAAATCGTTGATCGTTGGACTCGATAATCTTAAAGGTCCCTTCTAACCTAGACAATTCTATGATTCTATGGTTCTATGATTCTATGGTACTGTCCTCACAGCATGTCAGTGCTGTATAAACATACTTGGAGCTAATACGACTATATTTCTTCTAGTAACCAAGCTAATTAAGTAAGAGTTAGATCACTGGCTTATGCAAACAAACATCAGAAGGCAAAATTTGTACAGAATAGAATAATTAAGTGATTAGCTTACAACACAGTATATTTTGCTTTTAAGCTACAATGATTTTTTATAAAGATTTTCAGTTGCCTTTTGTATGGTTGGCAACTTGATAGAGAAATGGAATTTTTTTTTTGTAATTTTTTAAGTACTTTACAGCAAAACTACTTTTGGAGTGATACTAAAGGTCAGATTCAGGCAAGAAGATACTGGCTAAAGTTGTTATTCTAGGTTATTTTTTGATGAATAAAGGGCTTTCTTAGTTAAGACTTTAGATCAAACAGTCCTATTTGAAATCATAAATACGGCAGATCTAGTCCTACTAATTACATTTTACAGTGATAGGAAATGAAAAACTCAACAATAACTAATTGTGCTAATATTTAAATACATACTAGCTTTCAGTCATTACTTACGCTTTTTTTACATCAGAGTTTTGCAATTAACAAAACTTCGCTGTTTGTTTTCACTTTTAACAAGTAACAGCTAAAATAAATTGTTAGAATTTAAAAATCAAATTCTATCATTCTTCTAATGAATCACACCTCGTGTTTAGCATGCTTTATTCTAGAGCTAATTATGTGGTGCACACAAACATTCCTAAGATAAATGTTTATTACGGAAATGATAACATGACTGCAATATAATGGCAATATCATGATGCAATTACAATGAATCACTATAATCTGTGAAGTGTTTTGAGATACTTAGATACGCAGTACACTTCAGATACACCATGTTACGTTGTTTCATTTATCTAGACAAAGCAGAAATCTACATTCTTCACATGATTTTACTACGGTTGTGTATTGCTGGTATTAACCTCATGTCTGGGAGTTTCAGACCTTGATCAGCATCTCTTATTTTTTCCTGGGTGCTGCGCAAAATCAGGAGGAAGAAGTGGTGCAGGTCAAAGGACCTTTTAGCGTTAAGTACAAGACACAAGACAACAGATAGAGGCAGACATATGGGAAAGCACAAGGAAACAATAAGACAGTGCTGGTCAGCCGGAATGGCTGTATGGTGTCCATACACCAGCAGTCTAGCCCTCGTCGCGTTGTTTCGTAATCTGTGTGGAGTGGGAAAAAAAGAGTTTTACAGGAGAGGAAAAGAGAATAATGGATTAATTTCATGACTGCAAACACTAAGCAGTCAATTAATTAATAACCCCTAGTCACACATTGCAGTATGAAGTCTGAGGTAGTTATTTGTGGAATCAAAACTTTACTTTCTTTAAAAAGATATTTGTTACATTTAAACCTCTAAGATTTTCTACAATAATTTGGATGTTCCCTAGTAGAAACTTTTTTTTTTTCCTCACTCCTGGAGTTTACTTTATTTTAAAATAAATGTCTTCCTAACTGTAAACATGATTTTTCCCTTTGCATTTAAGTCAGCCCTACATCTTTCCCATTCTTGTCTCTGTATATAATTAATACAGGTAGAATACTGGATTTACTATTTCTTTTTGACATTTACAAAAGAAATAATAGTAACTATAATAAGCCATTTGTGTCTTCATCTGCCTGCTTTTTGTATTCAAATTGTCCCTTCACTCTCTTCTGTGGCACTTTTTCATTCTGCCCTTTACATCTGAAAACCCTTCCTTGGCTACGTCCTTTTCTCTCACTAATTGGATACTTTCCAGAGACTCAAAAAAGCCTAAAACCTATTCCCAAAATAGCTCTCAAAAGCTAAATCAAGATCAAGAAACTAACTAAAGTATGGTTAAAAAAAAAACACTCAGATTTTCCCACATTTTTTTTTAACCATCCAATCTATATTTTGGATATTTTGAATTTTAATTCTCTAAGAAAGGAACTTTCATCTCCGTGTTGTCTGCAAAGCCCTTAGCACACCTGTGGTGTTAAGTGAATAGTTATAATAGATACATGGGTGAATAGCGTTAAATGGCAGTGGGCACAAAGACATTCACTGGATCACCTGTTCCGACCAGCCTGATTCATGTGGTAATTGTGCCTGCATTATTTAGTGCACAGACTTTCCTCAGTGACAAAAGCCATATTGTGAGTGGCCACTGGTCCCATCCTGGTAATTTCACTGACATGCAACAACTTCCAGTGTTAAAATCCTTGTCCCACATTAAAAAGAAAAAACAAACCATACTTTAATTTGTGGTTGCAAGTGAAGAAGGAATTATTAGGCGAAAAGACAGAAAAAATCTGTACTAATTTTTAATTCTATATTCTATCATTTTTGAAGGGAACCAAATTTAGTATCCTCGCTTTCCAAAACCTTCGGCCTCCTAACTAGCTTAATTGGTCTCTGTTCATTTCTTACTCAGATCATTTATAAACTGCCTTCATGGTCCCTGCTGCCTTTTCAAAGCAGCATATGGTCCCTCCATTCACGATAGTCACAATTTCTATTACTGAGTAAAGGAGAAAAAAAATGTTAATGTCATATTCAGATTGCACCAGAAAAAGCCTGAAACAAAACGTGGGATTCAAAAGTGAAGGTATCAATAGTGACAATACCTCTGAAAACATTGCCCATTCTGTATGATTTATAGTATATTTTTAGTACATAAACTACTAAAATACTTAGTATAGATATTAGGCTCTATTTAACAAAAAATTCAGGTTTAAATATACTATAATATGCATCTGTTGCATATGTTGTTGGAACCTCAAAGATTGTATTCCTTGTTGTGCTTTTACATGTGATAAAAAAAATAATGCCACGTAGTTTCTTAGATTTAAGTCAAGCCAAGATCAATTAATAAAAAAAGAACATCTCAGTATTGAACTGAGTAACTCACAAAATACAGAAGAAAAGAAAAAAAAAGAGTTCAAATCCAGAGAGTTAGTGTCCCGTCCCAAAAGATTAAAAATCACATCTAAAAGACTATGAGTGACTGATACCTTTAGCCCTAGCTTTTATAAACTGTTACCAGAAGGATGCATTTTATTATCTAATCAAATGTGATTTGAATTTGAATTTTAACTAAGTAGAAAAATGTCACCACAGTCATAGAAATGAAGGTTCAGATCATAGATTCTAATTCCTTTCACTGGCTAGCAACTACAGATATTTAATGCGAAATAACCCACAGATTATGTACTCAGCACATCATATGGGTCTCAAAACACTTCTTAATACCCAGTACAAATCTTAAAGTCTATAGTCTAAAATTCCAAAGACCACATGCTGTAACAAGCCACAAGAAAAAAGAAAGAATAAGAACTCAAAGGTGGTCTTTTGGGTCTCTCATAGCAACAGGTGAAAATGCCAAAATCGTATCAGCAAGCGCACCATGTTGACTATATAAAAGTTAGAAAGAAAAAACAAAAAAACTCTCGCTAATATAGCCCGAGGAGAAACTACTTCCTGCCCCTAAATCTGGTGACCACTTTAACCTGAGGTATGTGAGCAAGGCAAAACAATCGAGCACTTTCAATCTACTACAGAAACGAAGACATCAGCCTCGCTGGGAATGTCAGAAGAGAGGGAAAAACCAACAATGTACAAGACAAAATATGGATCAAAAAGGGAAAAGAATTCTTTCTAGCCTCTTCAGGTAACTAGTCCAGATAAAAAAATAAGATTATTCATTTTGCTTGTCATTATATGTTTTTATTCAAAACTACATTCCATTAGTAATAACTTTATGACACAGCATATGCCAATGGCCCATCACTGTACTTCACTTATTTAATTCACCTTAAAACACTGACCAGAATAAATTGTCAAAAATACCCATTTTTCAGCTGGAAGAGGATTTTATCCTCTTCAGATATATTGTTTCCCTGTTAAGACTAAGCAGGCTATACTACCTAAGACCAGGTATGGCCTATTGTTACTCCAAACATGTCTTAAATTCTTCCAGTATTCATAACCAATTCCAACATTTAAAAAACATATATATATATATATATACTATCAGACTTAGGAATGCTCATGGTTTAATGTTACTTTGTCCATTCTACTGACATTTTTTAAATGACTATCAAAAATAGAAATATTTTTAACTTCTCTTTTTGTTCTTAGGTTTTTATTTCCCTTTTTTGATAGTTATCCTACTTAGCTTCCCTCTGCTAGCCAACTTGGACGAAAGGTTAACACATCACTAATTGAGCTATACTGGATATTACTTTCAACAGCAGAGGCAGTTTTTATGGATGGTGATATGAATTCAATAAAGCTGAATCAGCATGAAATAAGACTAGTTTAGTGCCTGCATATTTACCAATTGATTTCAAATTTTCTTCTGTAATGTTTATTTCTTTCATTCAGGAAAATCACTGTTTGTTGCACAGTTTGCTAAGTAACTTGTTTCAGTCCAGTAAAAGCACTAGAGTTGTGTCAGTCTCAGAATGGTGTATTACAAAGTCTTTCTATTCTCACCGTATCTCACCTTCCTTCTCACCATGTCACCGTTCATACAGACTCAGAATTGAAAATACCCCTACAGCTGTATTTTGTCTTCAAATCTCTCTAATGAATATGTTTTAGGTCTGTTTCTGATGTGTTGACATTATTTATAAAATAACTGGTTCAAGTACAAAAAGAAACGGACTCTCTAATCATCTATAGTTAGGATATACACATGAGTACATTATGATTATGTTATTCGACCTGTTTTAAGAATGACAAAATCCAGCTATGCATTTTTAAGAGGATGCAGAAGAAAACAGGCACTTAGAAGATACGTGCATGGTAAGAATCTATTATTAAATAGTTCCCAACAAAAGATAAGTTTTCCTATATATGGATACCATTCTTATTTCTCTGTAATTTTATACAGGACAAATTTGTTTCATACAACAAAAATTATAATAGAAACATAAATTTTAATATAATAGGCCATATTTCAACAAATTCAATTTGCATTACCTCAGTGCAGGTGGTTATTTATTGCAGTGTACATACACATAATCTTGATGTTTTGAAGGTGACTCAGACTGGCTGAGTAAGTAAGCCAGGGACAGTCAGTGAAAGCATTTACTCAGCATCTAGAGTACATATTACAAGCTCAGCTCTGCATGAAGGGCAATTTGGACCATGAAGAAGCAGCAACCTGAATCAAGGACAAGTGTAGTTTAATACTTCCCATCTCAGGAACAGAGAACAAAATCCCATTTTTAAAGGAAAAACTCTAAAGATAAAAACCTGGTTCACAAAAATAGTTCAAGTACAGCACTGAGAATTTAGCATCATCCAGAATGAAAGTGTTTCTATTATTGTATGGCTAAAAACATAACAGCTTGTGTTTTTCAGAAAATTATTTCAAGGCTAGCGGATTTGTTTTAGAATTTTTCTCTTCTTCTCCTTTTCTTTTAAATAGAAAGCAACTGGATTTTATGCCACTGCAACTTAAAAAGCTGTGTAACCTGGTACCAGTGGGGAAAAAACAAAGGAGAGAGAACTGAAAAGATTAAAAAGCAAAGAGAAAGATGATGAGGAAAAGGGGAGGTTTGAATTTAGAAGGATTGATTGAAGGAAGATGCCTCCTGAAAACAGAGAGAAAGAAAAAGAAATAGGCATAAGAAACCGAAGGCAAAGGCATAGGTTTTGCTCTGAGTTGGACAAACACACACATTTCTAATTGACTTTAATACAAGATGAATACATCCTTTTGGCAGAGGCCCCCAAAAAGACATTTTAAAAAAAATTTACATAATAGCAACATATTTATCCAAGAAACAGTATTCCCCAAATTTGATCCATTTTCAGTGACAGTTAAAAAATAATGTATCATGTTTACTCACAATTATATGTTGTACATTTTCCTTATATAACACTGAAAGAAAACTGAGTTACATTAGCTCTTAAATAAGATTTGTCCATTAATAATTTTGTCCCAGTCTCCTTGGTCTGCCTGATACTGCTGATGTACACTGCTACTGCACTGACAGTCTCATTTGTAATGCCTTGGCAGTAAGACCCATTTAAATCAATAGATATACATGTATGTACTCAAACTTCATCTTTCTGCCAATAGGCTTAATTTAGATGCCCACAGTCCTAAGGATTTTATGGACTGTTTTCTTCCTTTTACATTATATGCAACAAATACAAATATTTCTTCAGTGGACCTTCAGTGAGTGTTATATTTCACAAAAAATACCAACCCAAATTTAGGTGTATTACGTCGTTACAGTTATTAATTCATATCAAATTAGAGAGAGTTCTGAATTGGAGGTGTTTATTTGTGCAAAAGAAATAATAGCTAAGAAATAGTAACATAAGTTAACAAATATTAATAACAACATGAATGATACATGTACTATTTTATATGCATGTATACGGTGCTTACAGAATAAAGTATGTACTATTGTCTTCTTTTTATAATCAGTGAAACTGAGGCAAAGATATGGATACAGGGTAAAGAAGGAATCTGAGCACAGAATTGCCTTATTCCCAACTTTTGGGCTCGCATGCCTAGCACCTTTTTTCATTATATTGGTATGCTTTGATTATCTCAAATTTTATCATACATCATGATTTTCAAATTTAGAAAATAACAAATGAAGATTTTGATCAAATAAGGCAGAGTTCAACCAGGATGATCCATATTCTGGCCTTTATCCAGTAAAGCATCGCATCATTTGCAACACAAGCAGACTCACACTGATGTTGGGCACACTTAACTAAGTGTAAGCTTCAATTCATTGCTGAGCGGGCCCCAATTTGCACAGTGTAGCAGCACGACTTCCAAACATATCCTAATTCTGGAACTTACTTGTTATCCCAAAAGCAAGTAGTTTTACTCAGCTACTTGCGTAAATCAGGTTTCTACACGTGAAATAAGGTTTATAAACTAATCCCTATTATTATCATTTGTCAACAGGAGTACGTGAAACTACGCTAATTTGAATGCAAGTACGGTTGCACTATCCTGTTTGTACATATTTCATTGTGAATATTTTACATTGTTCTATATGCAAGCCAATTTTAATGCAAACTATTTAATTTCCCCTAGGTAATGAGAAGGTAAAGGAGGTAATCAAGATGTAAATCAAGATTCTGCTGTTTTCCTGCTAGTAAAAATGTAACATGAGTTAAAGTCTGACTTACCAAGAAAATAGGCATTGTTCTAACACAAATGACCTCACACGTCATTTGCTTCATCCCACTACCATACAGAAGAATCAGGTCTAGCTTTGGCACTCTGGACAAGTTTTTGTCTAATCTATGTTGCAGAAATCTAACGATGGACACTATAATTTTCCTAGGCAGGCCATTCTAGTGATTCACTGCCTTTACAGCTAAGTGCCTTTACCTAATACCTCTTCTGAATTCTCCTTCAGCACTTCCAGTGTGCTGCAATAGTTCAAGTCCGTTACTTACTGTCCCAATCACAAGTGACAACACATACTTGAAAATTGTTGTATGTCAGTATTCTTTCCCAACAACCTTAAGTTCTTCCATTTTGCCTTGCAGATCACCTACTACATTTCTGATCATTCTCTTTGCTTTTCTTTCAGCTGCCTCCAGTCAGTCCGCAGTTTCCTTGAAGTGAGTGACGTATGCAAAAAGGGGTACAGTTTGTCCTTACTTGTGCTGTGAAGAGCCAAAAAATTACTCCACATGTGCTGTAGGCTATGCTTCTGCTTATACATCCCAGGATGCTGTTTCCCCTCTCCAAGTATAAGATCATCTTGAATTCCATTTTAGCCTCTGAATAGTCTTTCCTAGAATGGTGTCATCACACAGAAATTTAATTCTGTCATCCAAGTCTAATGAGGAACAGGATGCCAGAGTCCTACCCAATACTTTTCTCACAGTTTTGACTGTGAACCATTAACAACCACTCTCTGGATAGCGTTCAAAGCAATATTGTGTCAGCCATAATATAAGCTCATCTATACCTTACTTCCACATTTAGTTAACAATAATATTACTAATAACAGGGACAAAAGCCCCAATAAATCAAGATTATACAGCTTCTACTATTTTTTCTCCAACTATAAAACTTATAAAATATTCTTTTTTAAAACTCTACAGACTTTGCTGTTGAATTTATACCTCAGTTTCTATTGGATTTCACACAACTGTTTAACTTCAGAATTGTTTTATATAAAGAGTAAAGTTAAACCATCTACCTCTTAACTACAAGAAAAACTTAAAAAGCATTCTAACGCTAGCTCTCTTTTGTTAAACAAAAAGAATCACATTGCTTTTACAGTTTACTGTAGGGAATCTTTCCTCTTCAGAGACAAACAGAAGATGTCTGGTAAGAACATAGATGGGGAAAAAATACCATCCCTAGTGCTTCACCATTCACTAAGATGTGTCAAGTCTAAATGAATCATAAAAAAAAAAAAAAAAAAAAAAAAAAAAAAAAAAAGCCTCTTCCCTCACAGGGAATCAATCCTGAAAAAGAACAGTCAAATGAGCATTTTGCAGAATATGACACAGTGCTTGGAATCTACAAATAACAGAGTACTTTCCTCGAACATCAATTACAACAAGGCACAAGTTACTTTGTCCAGAAAAGAAATCACTTTTATTAGCCATGTTCTATTGCCTTACACAGTATCTTAGCGACCTAATGGTATTACTTTAGCAACATTGTTGTTGGAGTAGAGATGGGCCCAAATTGAATTCAAATACCCTTGAACCTCACTTAGCTGGGAAATAGGCTAGGACACAGTTGTTAGCCCGGGTCAAAGAGGAAAAAGGTAGAAGAGAGCTCAGAAGTGCTTGAGGAAAGAAAAGTGAAAATGAAATGGATTAAACTGTAAACAGAAAAGAGCAAATGAAAAGGATTATTTAAAAGGAAAATGCTAAAGAAGAACAAAAGACTTCTAGAAAGGTACAAGGAGTAAGCAACTATAAACTATACAACTATGTTGCATCCCAGCCTCATTTCTTTTCTTACATGTATTTAGTGCTCATGTAAATCAATCACGGTTGTATATATTTCATTAACTCTACAGACCATGCAGAGTCTTATTACCCTCTATATTGACTTCAGTGGGACTACTCATAGTATGCAACATTTACGCATAAATCTCTGCAGAAGCACACCTTTCCAAAGTATGTCCTGAAAACAAATCCTGCAGGCATGTTAATTCTGCCTGGCAAGTCCTATGGACACCCTCCATACTCAAAGTTAATAGTTTGTTATTTCCAGGGAATGTTAGAAATAGTTAATCGGGAGAAATATTTTTTCCTTCTCCTTTCCTTTAACAAATTAGCCGTGGCAAGTATACGCAATCTTCGTTCTTCTGACCATATTGTCAGTAAAATACTCTTCAAAGAAATTTTAAAAAGTCTTTAAATTTTAATCAAAACTGTTTCAAGGAAAGTGGGAAAATATGTCTTATGGTCACTAATCTTGATCTTAGGGGTTTTTTCTGTCAGGCTTAAGGATGGGTCTGCTTGTCCTCAGTTCAGAATTTCTGCTCAGTAACTTCTGCATTACTCTGGTTGATGAAGTCAGAATACCCAGGTTGGGGGAAAAAAGAGTTTATAATAATTCAAGTTATAAACAAGTCAGCATCCTCAGAAGCAACCCACGGTGTTGGCCCATTTTACTGAACTGTACATACTATCCAACCATGACCCTGAAGTTTAAAATACTTTTCTTGTAATGATTATAAAAAACTGAATCGAGTGTAACCACTTACGTTCTTCAGTTTTCTCTTCTATGTTCAGAGTGTGAGAGGTAACTTCCCTGAGCCTTGATCCTCAGCTGTCCTTTGTCATGTTGGAATGCCCGCTTTGAAGCCACCCTTCTCAAAGAGATACCCAAAACAATTATAACATTCAGCTAAAAGATTTTTTTTCTTTCTGGACATGTTGAGGTTTTTAAATGTTTCTAGCACAATTTATTTTCATATATGGAGAACAATGGAAGTTTCAACAATTTAAAATTTTCTACCATCTAAGGCTGATTAAGCCTGATCACCTAGACATTTCGTAAGGAGGTAAATTCACATAGACATAAGACTTCCTGGCAGGCAGAGGAAAGATATAGATATGCAATATAAATATTGTTCACCCTCTTCTTTGGTATTTGTTTAAAGTTATCTTTGGAACAAGATGTCCATGGAAATAGGACAAAAGAAAGAAAACATTAAAACTGGGGGAGGGGGAAGGAGGTAAACCCTCCTGAACTCCTGGATTATGGAATTTCCTGTCCTGTGAATGCTAGATAGCCTGGCATTGGCTTTATGTCTATGACTGAATATTATTTGGTTTCTTCTAACAGATACTGGCCTAAAGAGAAAAGAACATGTGAGCTGCTATTTCTGCTAACTAGAGGAAAAGTTCTCAGCTGCAGTGTTGGACACATTTAGTGGAGTCAAAAAAGAAGATTACTTCCCTGCGTATGCCTGTTTATAATTGAAGTAGTAATTATACCAACTGCCTGCAACACGTAGACTAGTTACATATTCTAAGCTGCCTTTCTACAGTTAACATTTTTGTGACTGGTATGTATAAACAAACAGAAATTGCTCTTGCTCTGCCAGTAATTTTTACATCAAGTATCTCAATCCACAATTACTTCATGTACATTTCCTCGTTATTTTAAGTATACCAGTCTTGGACACCAGTCTCTGATGGTGGCAAAGACCTGGCATTTGGGAGGTATTCTTTTTCACGGGAGATTTTCCACAAATTTTGCTATCAACTGAGAACATTCTGTGACAATCACCACAAAGCGTGCGAAGACTTTAAAAGAAGTTGTTGCTAAGGAAGTTAAAGACATGAAATAAAACTTTTTTGATGAGTAAGTTTTCTGCACTTTCATTATTTGTTCTACACACTGATTATTGGTAAAGGTGCAGTTCTCAGCTCCTATATATTTACAAGCGCGATATACTTTGAGTTAAACTACATAGTACAAAAAGAGATCCCTCTTTTTGCTGAGGATTGCATTCATTAGAACATATTTCCCTTTTTTTTCATCTTTTTTTAGAACTAAAGCTTTTGTAATTTTACATTTTATTTGAATAAGGTTTACATAACATGAGGGAGCAAAAACAGAGGGACTCTCAAATAGAAAGTTTTTTTCTGTGAAATTAATGTGAATGGTAGTATTGTAGAATACTCAGACAAGACAGACAGGTGACCAGGAGAATACTACAAATGTATGGTTGGAAGCCCGGGGGTTCATCTTCCATTATCCTGGACAAAGCTATCTTCTTATGGTGCCTAGAGACATGGTTTAGTGGCAGACCTGGTAGAGTCGAGTCAATGGTTGGACTAGATGATCTTAAAGGTCTTTTCCAACCTAAATGATTCTGTGATTCTATGATTCTGGCTAAAATGCTGTAGGATATAACTGTAGACTGTGAAACACAAGAACCTAATTAAGGCTCACAAAATTGTCAGTTGTTTTATAAAAAGTCTGTTTGACTGACGTATTTTGAGCCTAACATTACAACTGTAGTAGTTCACCATGACTAATGTGTATGTTTAGCAGATAAAATACAACCTATGTTATCTAACAACAGTAGGAAATCATAAGACGAGAAACAAAACCCAAAATGCAATCTAGTCAATATATTTAGTCAACACTTTTATCTCTGACAAGAGTCCCAGAGCTTTAATGTTCACCAGTAGTCAGAATCTTGACTTCATCTGCACCTTCAGAGAATATTATCTCCATCAGCAGTCCTTCTGGCATCACTAATTAAAGAATAATCTACTGATTTACCAACATGAGCTGGAATATGAAAGAATTCACACAAAACTGCTTTGGAATGAATAGCCCTGCAATTCTAAAATCCCAATTCACTAAGCCATGGTAACTTTAGTGCCATTTGGTGGAAAGCACAATATAGATATCTGTAAACACATTTAATATGCAAATGGTAATATAATTACATTTTAACATCTTTCCTTAAATTTTAGGTCATGTAATATAAATACGATCCAAAACCTTGAGACCATAAGAATTTTTTGTAGTGTTATAAGGGCACTGCATGCTCTCTGCCCAAAGATTAAAGACTCAGTAAAGATGCCCAACTACATGAAAGCAAACATGCCTTTCTATTTTCAAATGTCAGAAATGTAGCTATACAGCCACAATTCTTACATAGAGACTGGAATTTTTCTGGAACTGTGACAGTACAATATGAGTAGCAAGTTTTCCATCTTCCTTTACTAATCAAACAAGGAATAAAGGAATTAAAAAGAGATTGAAGCAATTTTATTTTTATTAAAACAGAACGGATGTTGCAGTCGAAGTTTTGTAGAAAATGCCAGACAGTTATAAACATGTATTTTCTCTAACAGAAAAAGACATAATGATACCCAATGGTTAGAAGCTGAAACTAGACAAATACAAGAAATAAGGAACATTCTGTTAATGAAGATAATTAGGAACTAAAATAACTTATTCAGCAACTGGGACAATTTCTTCACAATTTATGGATGTTAGGTAAAGAAAGCATTGGTCGTTTCTTGAAGATAGGCTTTGCACTTATCTGTAATTGTAACTATCTTTATGTGTGCTGGTTCCTCTCTGAATTCCTTTTTAACATTGGTAATGTGAAATGGAGACAAAAGGTCTTACTGATGCCTCTCATAATGACACCAATGTTACCTTCACTTAATATATTCAAGATCATTTTTATAAACACATCATATTGATGCCTCACAGTCACAGCTGATCAGCTAATATAGTCAACCATTCCTTTGGCTTTGTGTTTTGCAATTAATGGTTTCCATTTTATGACAGTTTCATGTTATTAACCACTAAATCTTCCAGTTCACACTCTCATACCTTAATTCAATTGTACTGCTTAAGCTCCCTATGGTCCCTATGGCTTATCTAATTTGATCCTCGTCTCTAATATCCATGCTTCCCATTTTCATATTATTGTTGAATTTCATTGGTGCAATCCAATTACGACAAAACTACTAATGAAAATATCGAGACAGACCAGAAGCAGATGAAAGCTGTGTTCCGGTCACAAAACTGCTGAATTGCTGCTCTGAAATTCTTCCTAACCCAAATAAAAGGAAAACTAAAATACCCCAAAAGAAGCAAGAGAAAACAGGAATGCCACCATATTTCTATTCACAGATAAAGACAGAACCTGGGTCATGAATTACACATGTTGCTTGAATGGTTGCCTGTGGTTGAAATTGTTTACTGAACAACAGAGTTCTGTATGACTGCAGACTGACAAGGCAATTTTCCATAGTGTCCCTTCATAAAAAAGGGTACTCACATCTGCGTTTGCATGAGGAATGGACAGACAGAGAACAAGCAGTCTCCACAGGAAAGAGGTGAGAAAATAATGCAAGTATTCTACTGAGATGTAGACAGTAAAGACTGGGATTCCAAAATTGTCTCTCTAGTGCTTGACTAAGGTTATCTGATGCACTAGATATAACATTAACTAAGAATCTCTCATCCTTGAGCAACGGACATACATTACGGTTTGCAGCATCAGGATCACTGTGTAAAATTGTAGCACTTTCAGAATATCACTGCAATATGTGAGTTGAATTAAAAAATGTAACACTGTTTGGCAGTGGCAAGTATGATGAACTTAAAAGTAATAAAATACAACAAGAAAATGAGAAACAGATACACGAAAATAATTTTTTGTGAGATAATGTATTTAGAGAAGTAAATGTTCAGAACAATAAAAGAAGGAAACCAATAATATATGTGTTCCTTTAATGAAAGCAGAACATGATATTATATTTTAATTTGAGTAAATTGAAATGCAGTATGCAATTTGGTATTATTTAATCTTCTAGCTAAAATTATTTTAAATTCTTTTCATTAATAAATATTTCTTAAATTATTACTTATGTAACATAGGACTGAAATGCAAGCTTTACAAATCTGTTTCATATCAAAAATCGCTTTATTTCTCAGTACAAGAATCTTACGGGAGTCTACAATGTCATCTTATAGTTTGCTCACTCTTTCTAAACTTTCTAAAAGAAAAATTGGAAAAGTTCAGGCATGAAGGCATTATTACTTAAAATTCTGCAAAAACAAAGTCAGCTTGCAATCCACAGAACTTAGTACATTAATATATTTGCAGGTATAAAGTACAGGTCTATTTTTTGCAGACAGTAGTCTGCAAAGACAATCCTACAAAGGCATACATACTTCCTAATTTTTTATTATTTACCTGCAGTAAACTTATTCATTTTAAAATTAATCAAGGTAGAAATCTCTACAGAATCAAAGAGAGGATAGTATCACTGTCTGGGAATAAATTTTTGCAGGTATAAACAACCCCTCAAATTTGGAGGAAAATTCACTCTGTAATGTCATACATACCTTGGTAATTGGCATCATGAAACACAATGAGAGCTGTCTAAGTAAATATTTTTTACATTGCAGGAAAAATTGTTTCTTAGAATGGAAGAAGAGTTTCAAAAGGAATGCAATCTTGAAAAGTAATATACCTCTCTCTTTTAAGTCATCAATAGCTAAAGTTCAGCAAAAACATCACTTGGTGTTTGTTTCTAAAGTCTCCATTTTTCAGTTTTTAAATATATGGCCAACATTTTCTTTATGGTTTAATTTTCTTTTAAGGGCTTCTTATTTTTATAGTCTCATGTTCTATCCAAACTGAAATAATGTTATTACCTTATATTCACATTTCTAAAATCTTTCAGTACCTTTGAAGTATTATTGTCCTCATTAATATACAGCACTTTCCAATTTAGTACAATGTAAGAATGTAATTCAAGGTCTATTCCTCTCCCACATCATTTATAAAATTGTCAAATAAAATTAGACTTATCACCGAACTTGGCAGTTCTTTAATGAGCAGTTTCATCTTCGTTGTAATTATTTTTTGTTTATGTCCAGTAATTTTTTCATTCTATGTCCTGCGAATTATTTTAACTTTTTACATTTTACTCACTGGAAATCATAAACGTTTTCTGTTTTCACTTTGGAATTTCTATGTACTACATTACATACATTGGTTATTACCTATATAAAAATTTGAAGAAATAATTAATATTGCACCTAGTGAAGGGCTTTGTTGTATTTTCTTACCTGTTTTGTTATTGTTACTGTTGCTGCTTTTGTCTGCTAATTATTACAACAGGAACTAAATTGTACTTACCGCTGTTCACTAAGTGTATGTTCACTAAGAAGTGTATAAATCACTGTTGTCTACTGGTCCATGTTTCCTTACTGATGCACGCACTGCCTCCTTAAACTTTGTTCCATTATTTTATAAGGCTTTCCAGGTTATTCTCTTACCCTTACTTTATTACTCTGTTTACAGGGTTTGCTGTTTCATCTTTAAATGCCTCTGTGCAAACGCACGTAGCATGGGGAATAAACAGGAGGAGCTAGAGATTTGCATGTGCCTCCAGGGCTATGATCTTCTTGGCATCACAGAGACATGGTGGGATGGCTCCTATGACTGGACTGTTGGAATAGAAGGATGCGGGTTCTGCAGGAAGGACAGGCAGGGGACACAAGGAGGGGGAGTCACCCTCTATGTCAATGACTAGCTGGAGCGCATGGAGCTCCACCTGGGGATGGATGAGGAGTCAACAGAGGATTAAAGGGAGGGCAGGGACAGGTGACATTACTGTGGGGGTCTGCTACAAGCCACCTGACCAGGAAGACTGAGCGGATGAGGCCCTCTATAGACAGATAGGAGCAGACTCACATTCACAAGCCCTGGTCCTCATGGGGGACTTCAACCACCCCAATATCTGTTGGAGGGACAACATAGCAGGGCATAAGCAATCCAGGAGGTTCCTGGAATACGCTGGTGATAAATTCCTTCTCCAAGTGACAGAGGAGCCAATGTGGAGAGGTGCTATGCTGGACCTTGTTCTCATCAACAAGGAGGGGTTGGTGGGGAATGTGAAGCTCAAGGTCAGCCATGGTTGCAGTGATCATGAGACAGTGAGGTTCATGATCCTTAGGGCGGTGAGGAGGGCGCACAGCAAGGTCTCTACCCTGGACTTCTGGAGAGCAGTCTTTGGCCTCTTCAGGGATCTGCTTGGTAAAGTACCATGGGATAAAGCTCTGGAGGGAAGAGGGGACCACAAAGCTGGTTAATATTCAAGGATCACCTCCTCCAAGCCCAGAAGTGATGCATCCCAACAAAGAGGAAGTCAGGCAAAAACATCAGAAGGCCCGCATGGATGAACAAGGAGCTCCTGGACAATCTCAAACAGAAAAAGGAAGCCTACAGAGGGTGGAAGCAAGGCCAGGTAGTCTGGGAGGAATAGAGAGAAAATGTCCGAGCAGCCAGCATTCAGGTTAGGAAAGCTAAAGCCCAGATAGAGTTAAATCTCACCAGGAACATCAAGGGCAACAAGAAAAGCTTCTATAGGTATGTTGGTGACAAAAGAAAGGCTAGGGAAACTGTGGTCCCTCTATGGAAGGGAACGGGAGACGTGGTCACCCAGGATATGGACAAGGCTGAGGTACTCAATGACTTTTTTGCCTCAGTCTTCACGGGCAGGTGCTCTAGCCAGAACCACCCAAGTCACAGAAGACAAAGCCAGGGACTGAGAGAATGAAGAACCACCCACTGTAGGAGAAGATCAGGTTCAACACCATCTAAGGAACTCGAAGGTGCACAAGTCCATGGTACCTGATGAGATACACCTGCAGGTCCTGAGGGAACTGGTGGATGAAGTTGCCAAGCCACTATCCATCATATTTGAGAAGTCGTTGCAGTCCGGTGAAGTTCCCACTGACTGGAAAAGGCGAAACATAACCTCCATTTTTAAAAACGGTAAAAAAGATGACCCAGGGAACTACAAGCCAGTCAGTCTCACCTCGGTGCCCGGCAAGGTCATGGAGCAGATCCTCCTGGAAACACTGCTAAAGCACATGGAAAATAAGGAGGTGACTGGTGGCAGCCAACATGGCTTCACTAAGGGCAAATCGTGCCTGACAAACTTGGTGGCCTTCTACGATGAGGCTACAGCCTTGGTGGATATGGGGAGAGCAACTAATGTCATTTACCTGGATTTGTGCAAAGCATTTGACGCTGTCCTGCACAACATCCTTGTCTCTAAATTGGAGAGACATTGATTTGATGGATGGACCACTTGGTGGATAAGGAATTGGCTGGATGGCTGCACTCAAAGAGTTGCAGTCAACAGCTTGATGTCCAACTGGCAACCAGTGACCAGTGGCGTTCCTCAGGAGTCAGTGCTGTTTAACATCTTTGTTGGCAACACAGACAGTGGGACTCAGTGCACCCTCAGCAAGTTTGCCGATGACACCAAGCTGTGTAGAGCTGTCAACACACTGGAGGGAAGGGATGCCATCCAGAGGGACCTGGACAGGCTTGAGAGGTGGGCCCGTGACAACCTCATGAAGTTCAACAAGAACAAGTGCAAGCTCCTGCATGTGGGTCAAGGCAATCCCACGCACAAATATAGGCTGGGCCGAGAATGGATTGAGAGCAGCCCTGAGGAGAGGGACTTGGGGGTGTTGGTGGAGGAGAAGCTCAACATGACATGGCAATGTGCACTTGCAGCCCAGAACACCAACCGTATCCTGGGCCGCATCAAAAGAAGCGTGCGCAGCAGGCCGAGGGAGGTGATTCTGCCCCTCTACTCTCATGAGACCCCACCTGGAGTACCGCGTCCAGCTCTGGGGCCCCCAATATAAGAAGGACATGGACCTGTTGGAGCAGGTCCAGAGGACAGCCACAAAGATGATCAGAGGATTAGAGCACCTCTGCTATGAGGACAGGCTGAGAGAGTTGGGGTTGTTCAGCCTGGAGAAGAGAAGGCTCCGAGGAGACCTGATAGCAGCCTTCCAGTATCTGAAAGGGGCCTACAAGAAATCTGGAGAGGGACTTTTTACAAGGGCATGTAGTGATAGCACAAGGGGTAATGGCTTCAAACTGGAAGAAGGTAGGTTTAGATTAGATCTCAGGAAGAAATTGTTGACTGTGAGCGTGGTGAGACACTGGCCCAGGTTGCCCAAAGAGGTGGGAGATGCCCCATCCCTGGACGTGCTCAAGGTCAGGCTGGATGGGGCTTGGAGCAACCAGGTCTAGTGGAAGGTATCCCTGCCCATGGCAGGAGTGTTGGAACTAGATGATCTTGAAGGTCTCTTCCAGCTCTAAGCATTATATGATTCTATGATTCTATGTTTTCTGGTACTTTCCTGACAGTTTGGGGTTTTTTTAGAAAAAAAAAATGCTGAAATTTTCACAGATATATTTATTAATTGCCATTAAAACTGTCATATCCAACTTCTGGATTTAAGCATGTCTTTCCAAAGATGCTGTGAAGAGTTTTATCAAAACACTACTTCATTTTTCCACTTTCAGCTGATCTAAACCAGAAAGAATAAAGTCAGCCATTTTAAAAGGATGGAATTAATTTCCTTATTTCCCCAATAATAGGTTTAATTTGCTTTTTTCTAAGTATATGACAGTAAAGATCCTTCGGCATTAGAAAAAAAACAAAAATTACAATTATTCTCAACTACTTAGTCCCTAACATTAAGATTCTGAATGCTCTTTTCAAAGTTGAGTAAAGACAAAGAAAAATAGTACTGCTGCTTATTCACTAATTCTTCTGACATACTTGTCTAGTTAAGAGTAAAAACCTAGTGTCAGGGCCCAAAATGCACCCCGCTGTTCCTGTGAAAGGTTTTAGCTGTCCACAGGCAAGGTCAGACCTGACATAGTGCTGTTGTGCAATCATATTTAGGCCTGTTGGGGGAAGAGCTGTAAGACGCAGGGACCTGGCCTCCTCTGCTTGGGAGCTGCATGCAAGCTCAGGCACCCAACTTTGTCCTTTGCCTGAGCCACATGACGTCTACACCTGTGCCTGGTCACGCACCTCACTGACCTGGACCCTGACACATGGTCTTGACTTTTTGGCTTGTCATTGGCTTGTCATCATGGACTTGTATGGTAATTTGGACACTTGGCTGAACCTGGCTACCATCCCCAGGCCTGCCTTGCTCCCATCATCAACCAGATCTCTGCTCCTGCCTCTCTTGTCATTCACAGTTCCCAGCTCCCCAGCCCATAGCGAGCACCCCACACTCATTGCTCCCTAACAGTTACTATTAAAATGCTACTGCTTATGTTAGTGCTTTCTTTAGCTTTCTTTTATTATGAAAATCAGATTCTTATCTGTAAGTTCAGCTATAACATACATTGGTTCAAATTTTGATTAATTCCTTTGTGCTGAAAATCCACCTACTCGGAAATTATAAGAATCTGCTTCCTGAAGAAATGATAGTCTGCAATAAAATCTATTTGTGTATTCCTGAAGAATTCCTTTCTTCCAAATGGAAAGTCTGTAGCCCTTGCAGGGCATCTTGCACCCTATTCATATGGCAAAACTACATCTGTCATTCACAAACAGAGATGCTGCGGGCTCAAATTATGAAAATCCTGTGAATTTGAGGAAATTCCTGCCATTGCTGTTGCAAAAGAAATTTATTTCACATTTAAATCATTAAATAAATATTCCATTAGAGGAATTATTTAAAAGTAAGGAAGAATGCAGATTTCAAATCATCTCAGTACAATTCATTATTGCAGAACATCTTTTTCTCATCACTTAAGTTATAGCTAAAATATTTTCCTTTGCAGCGCAGAATTGTAGCATTTCTGACCTCTACCACTAGCTTAAAAAAAAAAAAAAAAAACAAAAAAACCCAAACCCCAAAAAAGCTGTAAAAAAACCCCACCTGGCAAAATAATCATCAATATATCACTAAATACAATCATTAACAAGCTGAAACCGAGCTTCAGTCTTGGAGGAAAAAGGATGGATGATACCAGAAATGCATACCATTTCAGCGTGGTATGTGATACTAAACATTATTATCATGTGTAGAGCTGCTGCTGCACAAACTGGAGTTTTCTCTCTTGTTTTGATTCTGTTCTGTTATAGTTACGTTTGGCTCTGATGAGAGGTGGTAATTTCCATTGGCTCTGAAGGGACTGAAAAAAAATCACTGAATATGTCTTTTGTATCTTTGGTTATTACTATTCTAAGAAACCTTAAAGGTCATGTAAATAATAGCTACATTTATACCAAAATTTAGATTTTTCTTTATTAATAGAACACAGGTGAAACTTAGCCAACCATCTTGGGCAGTCAAGTTTTTTGCCTTTAACATATTTTTGATACACCCTTTTCCAAGCACACCATACAGACACATCAAACATTATGTTGTATCCTTGGGCAGCAGTACATATATTCACAAAGTATCTATCTTTTAAAACTCTTCAAAGTACCTTTAGGACTAAAAATCTTGTGGTCATACAGCCTTCACAATTGCAGGGTAGGCAGAAATACCGATTTTCAGACAGTGGTATCTTTTTTGTGCTTCGTGACCCATGCCATTAAAAAATAACTTTTCATTGTCTGATACGGCAGTTAAACAAGCACTGCGCTATCTATTTTTATTTTCTATTCATGCATCTGCTGTGATATTCACCTTTGACTATCAATATTCTACTTATTAATCCATTACAAGCTGTTAAGCACTAAACGGGAAATGCCTGCAGTCGTTACAACATTATCATGCTCAACCTTTTACGAGTTACTCTGGTCACCTTTCTGAGCAAACAAAATGGCACTAGTGAATTGCATTGTACTACAGTGTAAAAAGAAAGATTTTCAGGAATTTTAGTAGAAGATAAAGAATAATTGTTAATGCTTAAAATGCATCTGTGTTGTCTCAAAGGATTCATACAGAAAATGTCAACTGAAATTTAATATTATGAGAAAGAAACACATTGCACAGATTTCCCATATTTGATAAAATTCCTGCTGAGTAATAACCTGAAACCTGAAATAACACTTCTGTGGCAACCAACCTTACAGCTCTGTTTCTTCCAATGCTTCACTGCTCAGGGGCTATCCGAGGAAAATAAGAGGTCACAATTTATGCACATTACTTTCTTATTTATATCTTATGATTGTGAGATTATAGTTGTTATTAATGGAAGGAAAGAATTAATGTATTGATCAAACTAAAGTACATGTTTGGCAGAGACAATTCTTTGTACAGTCCTGACACTGTATTTCAACCTTGAAGTAGAATTCTAGTGCTCCGAGCTAGTTTAAGAAACTGGAAATTTGCACTTGCTATTTTATGTGAGCCAGTAAATGCATCCAAACAAACCTGAACTAGCAGACTTCTGTGACTATATGGGTACACTCAAAGTAATACACTCGCTTTCAGATATAGCCTTTTTTGGTGTAACATTTCTTGGTTTCACTATTATGGCAGCTCCTTCAATTTCTACATTTAGAAGTAATAATCATTATAAGTTTATTCACTACTTTCATTAAAAAACTAAATGTTAAAATAATTTAAAACTAAGAATATGTGTATGAAGCAAGTAATGAGGATGATAGTCAAACTACAGCAATAAAAATAAAATCTAATTCAAACACCTGAAATCGGAGAAGATCCTGAGGTTAGCACCAACCTTAGAATGAGGATATACTGTGCAAACAGGGGTTCTTACTGGAAAGATTTAACTGCGGAGCAAGAGTTTGTCCTCAAAGTGGAGCAAGAGAAGAGAAAAGTTGTCTGCATACCAAGAACAAATGTGGCAGGATTCAGAATCAAGGGCAAAGAGAAGAACCCTGCCGGAAGTGAGGACAATTCCACTGATTATTCTTCACGTCAGGGCAAATAACACTTCCTTGCAAGGATATATTACATAAAAATCTACCAGACAAGAAAAAAAAAGTTGAATCTACAATGGAATATTTTAGCCACCATGAGATGGGTGACAAAACATCAGAGATGATTCAAAGACTGGTATTTTGAGGAAAGTTTGGGGATTTTTAGTTACTGTGGGACATTCACAGACAGGGTATTCCAAGTGGGAATGGCACCAGTTAAGCTCTGAAAGCGGTAACATTCTGAGATCAAATAGCTGATAAAAAAAGCTACCATTTAAAACTACGGCAGACTGGTTTTAATGAATAGGAAGATCATGTAAATACAGTTATAATAAGTGCTAAATGAACATCAGAAGTATGAATAACAATACCGATGGAAGCAGAAGCAGGAAATCTATACAACTGAAGACATGTATTTTGTAAATGATATATTGCAGAAGAGTGGCCATAAAAAATACCTTTAGGAAAGTAATCATGAGTTACTTCCCTTCAGAGTAAACAGACAGATATGTGAAAACAGATTAGCAAACAACATCCTTTATTTCAAAAGGGCATATGCTGAGAAATTATGGAAAATAATTACTGAGGTCAGCTTTACTGAAGAGTTTATCAGTTCGAATATTCAAAAGACTTCCAATATCTTTAACTTAAAAGTGAAACAATATCAGAAACTTGCATCTGAAGCAAGAAGAAAAAATTGCAAAAGAGTCAGACCAAATACGGAACACAGAACAGTCTCATTTCTTGTCATGCATGCTCAAGAAAGAGAGATTCAAATAGAAACAAGAAAAGACGAAAGCAAGAGCCATAAGCAGGAGCAAAGGCATATATCTTTAAAGGAGATTCAAAGGCCTGACTTTATTGTAGGGAAAAAGGAAGTCTGGAAACAGATATGATTGTTCTCCATAAATACATAGGAGAAAGAAACAGTAGTGAGGCAGAATTGCCAGTTAATCTGGTGAATAATATGGACCAAAGAACAAATGGGTATTAAGTGGTTATAAATACATTTAGTTAAGAAATTAGAGGGCCTCTAACTTTCAGAGGACTGACATCTGGAGCAGGCTTGCTGAAGGAATACTTCATTTTAAAGGTTAGCTGGTTAAATTTAGGAATTCTTCATAATGCAGTATACAACTGTCTGCAATAGAAACTCTTTTCCTGTCCAGCACTGTATTACTTCTGTATATTTGAAGCAGGGGGCAGGATGGTGGAGGGATGTTCAACCACTGACCACTAAGTAAGTTCTCATTATGTCCTACTTTCCCTACTTTCTCAAATGTTAACCTTTTCAAATCAAAATCTTCAGTTGCACATCTTTTTGTTCATCACTCAATTTGATTCAGCTTAGAATGAATTGATATAACATTCTTCTCCACCGTTAGCACTTTTTTATTTGATGTATATCAAAACAGTCTATAATCACATAAGTTTTGGTTTGATTCAGTAGCAAGACAATGTTCCTATATAGAAACACCAAATTATTCTCCTATCTGATCTTGCTGTTAGGTAGTAGAATCCCTCATAGAGACAAAGCACTGCTTACTGTTCAATAAGCCTATCCAAATAGTGAATATAATGCTGGCTTTCTCTAGGGAAAAGAAAAACAATCCCACAAAAAGCAAAATTATAACAAGCAATGTGCTGGTTGAACCGCATTTCGTCTTCCATGCAGTTAGCAGGCAAAATAGAAGAAGAATATTGTGTTGGCTGTGTAAATTTAAGGACAAAAGCCATGCTATTTTGACTCTATAATACGGATTATTTTAAACAAAATGGTAGCCATCATCAGTGTCTCTTGTTTTTAAAGAAGTACATTGTACAATACAGATATAAGACACCTTTGCATATCATGTTGCATGCAGCTGTTACACTATACCATAAACATATGTAGGAATAAACCTAGAGTCAAAATGATCTCTCATTTTATGTGTTGAGAATTTCTTTCCAAATAAAAAACTGTCAGAAATGTGTTTTCTACCCTGATATTCTGCAAATTGAATATTAGAAGTGATGCTCAGCCTTTCAGAAAGAAAACATTATCTAGTCATTAACTTTTCTTTTACCCTTCCTCTATTCTTAAAAACCAATGTGTAAATGAAACTGATTAAGACACTATATTGCATACAACTAACTAAATGCTTATGCCCACACAAATGAGTAAATAGGAAGGTGAAACATAATTATGTTCATTTACAGTTTTATTTCTGACACCAAGCACTGAGTCTGCTCATTCACTGTTTTATGGGCAAACACCAATTTTTAATTAATTCACTCAATTAGGGAGTACAGGATGAGGAACCCAAGTCAAACTGTTGAACACATTCATAGCAATTATATTTTAAAACAACAGAAAGATAGTGAATATGTATCTTATTTAAGTAAACTAGGAATCTCATTAACTTAGAAAAATATTCTTCATCTTTACAGAGAGGCAGAAACAACAGCTACTTAAAAAAGAAAAATCTGAACATTGCAAGTAGCATGGTACACATAATATAAATAGGGATAGTGTCAATTAGGTGGGATTATTAACCCACTAGCAACAGTGTCCGTGGAGAAAGACATTGTTGAACAATTCTGTTTGTTTGTTTCAGTATAAAAGTCAGATTTGATTACTTTTCAAATATATATTTTTTGGCTCTGCACTACTGTTTATGTAAGTGCATGTGTGTGCATGCTCCTCAATATTATGATATTTTGAAGAATTTTGTCTTTTCTTATGTTAAGTACAACCTATCCAGAATGGCAAGCATTAATCTTCAGGAAGATGCACATAAGCTGAGCATGCAAAAATGGGCAAACACACTGCTCAAACTGCAGGACTTGCTATGTTTACAAAAGAAAGCTTTTATACACACTCATCTAAATCTGAGTGGGCAGCCCTGGGAACCTGACCAACATGTTTCTAAGCTTTTAAATGCATTTGTAGTATAGGCAATGATGATACATTTATTTAATAGGTTCATGTATTTAAATAATTGACAATTTCAGCAATAAACATACTTATTTTTCACTTGCACTAAACACTACAAATATATCTAAAACATTTTTCCATGGACTCTACTGAGTGGTCAAATTCATGCAATCGTTGTCTGATGGGAAAACTTACCTCTTACCCAGAATTTTATTATAAATATTTAATGCTGTTTAATCTCAGTGAAAATTTGCATAAAATTGAGCTTCAAATATAGTTCGAGACTCTTTTCACCATTCAACATATATCCATGACTCTTTTAATAAGATGTTTGCAGAGAGTGGCCAGTGTATGTGTCTATAAGTCTTGAGCATGTACAAAGTAAACCTTAAGAAAATACGATAAAGGGTGTAAAAATATTTGAGAATAGTTTCTTAATTAAAAAGTGAAGTCATCAAGGTAGAAGCCTTCCTATATTTCTGCATTTTCTCTGTGACTACCCTTCTTTTTCTACAACAAAGCATAATTTTACATGAATCTCTTTCTGCTTAGTTTACATGTTCAAAACATGCATAAAAATACAATAAATAGGGGAAATGCAGTTCATTTACAGTTCAGTGCTGAGGGATCTGTCATCCATACTGCTCAAGCTGTAAGCACTAACAATTTCTGAGTGAGGCCATTCATGTATATGGTGCACACTGGTTTTTTTCCTTTCTAGCACCAGTGATACAAGCTACAGTGGCTTCATAGGTGAGAGTGCTATTGTAAAAAAGACACTGGCTTTAACTGGATGCCTTACCAACACCTCACTGCCTAAAATAGTTAACGTGAAGCTATATTTGAAAGTGAAGGCCAATAACAATATTTTTTCTTAATGATACAAATTTTCTTGTTTACAAAAACATCGTAGAGTGGGCTGATTCTCATTACACCAGCAAAGGATCGGGGTAGCTACAACACAGAAGTCAGTTTGTGTGGACAATACAAGATAGTATAGAACAGAGAACTAAAGGCATTGATTTTCATCTTCTATAAACTTTGAAATTTTGCTCATGTAAATATAAAACGGAATGTATACAAAGATGTTTAAAAAATATGAAACAGCTGTGTGCTTATTGTATATGGCTCTAATACATAATTCCTTAATTTTTTAATAGCCAAAATAGAATAAAGAAAGTAGTTAGCTTCCTAACTTTTCGCAAATAAGATGCCGGCAGGGAGGGAAATAGCCGAGAGAATCATTAACAATAATCAAAATTCCCTTCAATTAAAAAAAGACATTGCTGGAAAACTTCTGATAACTACCTTTTCAAAAAGATTAAATTCAAAACACTTTTGAGGCAATATTTTTAAGGGTAATGCAAATCTCCTTCAAAAGGAACAGCATGTTTCTTTAAGAACAGGAGATACAGCTGCGACCATCTTTTAACATAATACATTTAATAACCTAATACTTTTTTAGAAGGAAGATTTTTTTTTTTATTAAACTTAGGATTCTTTCTTTTCATCAAGAAAAAAATGTACACAAATGAGGGTGACTACAGCATGTGCTTTTTGGTTATTCTCTTTATTCCAAATATTACTCATATTTTTTCCAACTGCTCAATATTGGTAAAAATTTTTTTTTAAAAATTGACCTCATACTACAACGAATGCTGAATAAATGTCTAGCTTTTCCCCAATATATTTAGAACGATGCAATAAACATGTAGGGTATTTCAAGTGCTCCTGATCAGGTAAGTTCCTAATACAAGAAGATGATAGGTAATGCTCAGGTTGGCTTGGTAGAATTATATGATTTCAATAAAGATGAACCTTGTTTATATTGAAGACTACAGTGGCTTCTATAAAAGCAAAACTATAGAACAATTTAAAAAAATACAAAACCTTATGTGGAAATTCTGAATTGAATTTATGCCTGATATCAATCAGGTCTATAATGAATTATATAAATAAAGCTCAGATTTTTAAATCAGACTGAACACAAGGTTGTATACTGGTTTAACTAAAATACCTTTTAAGACAACTAAAGTTAAACAAGTACAAAGTTATACTCGGGCTGTACGTTAGTATTCTTGCAGCCAAGCACACTGAAAGCAAAAGCCTTGTACGCTTGCCTTTCTACACTACCATTGCATTTCAGTCTTGTTCAATGTGATCCCTGCTCTAATGGTTTTCATTTTCATTTTCTAAAGGCAAAATGCTGTATGTTGTCTGGGTCTGACCAAATAGGCACTCAGAAGGAAATGCCAGATATCTTTTCATTTTTGAACTACCATTATCAACAACTGCATGTTATACTCCAATAAAATGTTAAATTAATGTAGTTTATTTACACATGTTGATATAAGTATGTGTGTATACCAATGCACACATTGTAGCTTTGGATAATCAAAATACCCCTCAAGAGATTTATGGATAAAAGCTTTATTTAGGAGAGCAGTACAATTTATCCCCTAAACAATTTCACATAGTTAGAAGGAATAAAGTGAAAAATGAAGAAATAGAAATGATAAAATGCTTTTTGCTGTGATACTTCACAAGAAGTGAAGATTACAAAGGCCAAGATATTTCCAGTCAGAACAAAAGGCTTTTAAAATCTTTTAAATCTTTTGTTGTGCTTGTGATTACAGGTAGAAATGATTGATTTTCCTCTATGACAGTATCTTAAATTGTGTGTCACACAGTCAAAATTTAAAGCTTGATAGGTCCACAGTACAATTTTAGAATCATTCAAAGAAGATCAAAATTTAATTAAGAAAAACATTAGACCAATTAAGACTAAATGGTAGTATAAAATATTAAGGTAAAACATGTATTAGTGTGACATTTGCATTTTTATGAAGTATGAATCACAAAGAAATAAAAACTGCTGCTAAATTTCAGTTAAGTCCCTTTTAAAAATCTTGTTTCCATGGCAATGCTGAGAGTAAGTTTTCAGAGGATGTAAGATATGGATTTTTTATTTAAAAAAAAAACACATACACACAAAAAAAAAACCAGTTTAAATGAGAAATAGCAACATCATGGCCCCTTTTCAATTTTCTAATATGCCTGAGAGGCACAGAAAATAAGTCACCAAGACATCAATGCCAGGATGAATGCAGGAGGACAGACCCCTACTTATTCTACTGTTTTGCAGTATGCTTCTAAATAAGCACATTCACCAGCATCATTCTGCTGCAAACACACTAATTGTTAAACAGACAACCGTATTTTTGCAATCTGAAGGCCTAGTAGTGCCCATTCAATCAGGAAAGCTTAATAACAACAACACTCATTATCGAGATGAGCTGAAATTCCACTACAAAGGCTACCTATGACAAAAGTAACCAAGTGATTCTTCTTTTACATTCCAGATCTAAGAAAAGTTGTTCAAGTCTCTAATGAGTAATCAGGGATTGAGGTTTCTAGGCTACAAAAATCCTGTTGTGGCAAAAAAGGCAGAAACCTAACACCCAAATCAATACTGTATTACTCTCTCCACAGGCAAGAGCTGCTGGGTCAGGAAAATCATGAAAAATTCATAGTAAAGGTGGTCAAGTCATCCATAAGATAGAGAAAATAATGCTATATCTAAAGATCCCTTGAGCAATCGAAGACATTTTATAGATTTCACCATGGATAAGTGCTGGTTTGTTTCATCTATGTACCTTAATACTGTTCCTCTCTTATTTCTAAGAGTAAATGAGGATGTTTTGGTCTATATTTACTGTCTTTCTTATTTACTTCATTAATTTCTCAGTCTTCGTGCTCCACTGTTGCAATAGCCACCCACGGGAGAATTCTGAGTCATTCCTTCTAGTAGAGAAAGTGGGTAACACATCTTGGAGGAGTCCTCCATATAAATTCCTCAGCAGGGGTAAGCATAATTCTGGCTAACAGAAAAATGTAAAAAATGTCCTGCTCCTTTCTGTGACATCCCATCTCCAAAGGGGCACAAACAACAGGCCTTCATCTTTCATAAAGTCTGAACTCTCAAGCATAAAAAAGAAAGATACAATTTTATTTCATATAAGGGTAACAGAAGGAAAACAAGTGTTTAAATAACCACATGTGGAAAAGCCAAAGAAACAAAGATTTGTGCATGATTAATAACTCGGTTTACACATCTTCATTCTTCCTGCAGCATCAAAATCATATCTAACAAAGCAACAGTATAAAAAGTTAAATGGTGAAGAACGTCCCCCTGCACAGTATATATTATAGTAAATAATAAAAAGGAACTCTAATAATAGCAAGAAATGATAGAAATCTAACTTCCAGATAAAATGACACATCACTTTCTAAAGCTTCATAAACACTTCTGAAAATTCTGCAATGGTGCATTCCTCCACAATGCACAGAAACCCAAAACTTTCCAGTAGGATGAGCTGTGCAGTTTTCCACACCTGTATAAGATTTAAACATTCTATAATTCAAGCCATAAGACACTTTGTGGAAAATGGATGTAGTCACGATTAAATCTGATATGTCAAAACAAGATAAAAAATGTTAGAAAGACCCTGCATCCCTCTGCCATTGAGGAAAAAGAGCCAAATTAAGCATGAAAACCACTAGTCCGTTTTGTCAATTGTCTGTATGATGCAGTACTATCTCCTGTTCAATATTAGCAATCCTTATCTAGTGAGCTATTTAAGAAATGTTAAAGTTTTCCATTGTATTTAAAAAATACTATTCGCCTGTGAATGTAGTTGTCCAAGTATATTGCCTCTCCACAGATTAGACTCAATCACCCCCGAGGTCTTGGTATAACCTAGAAAACCATGAATACAGGGGCAAGACACATTCTCTCTTAGACTTGAATATGCTGGACATTAACCTAGAACTTTTATAAATATCACTGACCTTGTTCCATAATGCCAAGCAGACTCAGAAAGCAATAGCTTCAATCAGATGAGTCCAGTTTTTAAAAAAAAAAAAAAAAAATTATGACAATTAGGGAAGAATATGGGGAGCTAAAAGGCAGAAAATATTAATTTGGACATTAGTGGGAAACTTAGGGAAAACATGTTACCTGGCTAAAGCTGTATAGAATATGAGATATAATGAATCAGAAATGCCTACAACTAGTTCAATCTCTTTACTACCATAGTACCCAAACATATTCATTAGACATGATATGCCAAGGTTCTAAATGATTTAAAAATCTGGTTCCTTTTTCTAAAGTGGGATGGTCTTTCAGCACTAACTTCATATTCCAAGTACTGAATAACTTCTGAAAATGAAAACATTTTCTAGATTTTTTTATATACTTGCTCTGGTAATGAAAGTGGCTACGCAAAGCTGTCATCTTCTTAATCTTAGATCAGTCCTTTTGTATAGTTACTGATATTCTTACTTTTTAGAAAAATTAGAATCTACCATTTCTTGCTTTCTCTACAGAGAAAGGCGTCCACATTTAGGGATCACCAATAGAATTCCCCTCTAAGTTTCACATTGCCATTAGTGAAGCATGAGTCCAAGCTTGACTTCTCTGTCTCCAAGTTAGACCACACTGGCTGTTACAATAAGCAAAAGTAAATTATTAGAGATGGCACACTCAGTGTATTGTACTTTACCATCTTAACAGAATGCCAGGTTCTCCTGTTTCTGATTTTTCTGGTAGATGTAGCATATTTTCTTTAGATGTACTCTGTAAAAACTGTCTAGTATTTCCTACTCATCACATTTAGTTAGACCATAAAAATTGTGATGTGGGACCATCTTTGTCTTCCTTGCTTGTGTTGCAATTGAGCCTTGGTTCTTGACATTGTCATTTACACTGTTCTAGTGTGTATTTTCACAGGACAGATCAGTTGTCCCCTCAGTCCATATTAGTATTCAGTTGTTTCTGGTTTTCATCTAAAATGACTTTCAAATGTGGAGGCAGTAAAAGGCATGTCTAAGACACCCAGTGTTAAAATATATGAAGTAGGAAGATTTTCTGTATACAGTGAATAATAAATATTATCTTTTTCATTAGAAAAGCATTTTAAGTATTTGGCACATATCCAAAATATGATTTGTAAAACTAAGCCATGAACATCAGTTATAAGGGAGCCATCAGTATGTGCCTTTATTCTTCGATATTTCTGTCACTTGTGCCTCATATTACTTGTGGTAAGGCATCTCTCGTATTTACAGTTTCTGAGAGCAAAAGTAATTACTGACAGAAGCTCTTCTCCTAGGAGGATCCTGCATAAATCCTGCATTTATGGGTGGTGACTCCCCTGTCTTTTCTCAGAATGGACATAGGAACATGACCCCAGAGAGCTGGGATCTAAACAGGAACAGAAAGAATTTGTCTCTCCTACTTTCTTTACTGGAGACAATAAAAAGAAAAACAGTGTCAAAGATACTTACTTTGAAATGCCTCCTAATGCTCAGATATTTGCAGCATATACTACAATTATGCCACTGTCTTATATTGTTCCATTATCACTGCAGGAAGCTCTGAAATTTTACACAATCTTATTTGAAAGTACATGAGAGAATGTATAAAGACTGGTGCAAGGGAATATAAGGGCCAATTTTCCAAGGTCCTAATAGCACTTAAATCTCACGAAAGTAAAAAAAAAGCTGTGTCCAGCTCTGAAGCCCCCAACATAAGAAGGACATGCACCTGTTGGAGCGGGTCCAGAGGAGGGCCACGAAGATGATCAGAGGACTAGAGCACCTCTGCTATCAGGACAGGCTGAGAGAGTTGGGGTTGTTCAGCCTGGAGAAGAGAAGGCTCCGAGGAGACCTGATAGCAGCCTTCCAGTATCTGAAAGGGGCCTACAAGAAAGCTGGAGAGGGGCTTTTTACAAGGGCATGTAGTGATAGCACAAGGGGTAATGGCTTCAAACTGGAACAGGGGAGATTAGATTAGATCTCAGGAAGACGTTTTTCACTATGAGGGTGGTGAGGCACTGGAACAGGTTGCCCAGGGAAGTTGTGGATGCCCCATCCCTGGAAGTGTTCAAGGCCAGGTTGGATGAGGCTTTGAGCAACCAGGTCTAGTGGGAGGTGTCCTTGCCCATGGCAGGGGTGTTGGAACTAGATGACCTTTAAGGTTCCTTCCAACCTAAACTATTCTATGATTCTATGATTCAATGGAAACTTGGGTTATTTGCACTTCTCAGAAAACATTTGAAAATAGTGAGTCCATAACAGGGACCTTGTGAAATCACTCGTGGCACCTGTATTCCCCTAGCAGAGTATATATCAGTGTGGAAAGCAGAGAAGGTTATTTTGAAGTAGAGGGGTGAAATAAGCTGCAAGGAAAACTAAATTATTATTGGCATCATGCAGTATGATCAGGCGGTATGTATTTGGGATACGTATCACCAATATATTGCTGGATGAAAAATAACAGTCAACCAGATTTACCAATGATTGCATTTGAACAGTAGATTAGAATACTTAAGGGTTTTTTGGACATGTATTAAGGTTTTCCCAAAAATGTTTCCTAAATTTAACACATTAATTTTCAGTAAGTTCAGAAAACAGTACGGTTCTCTAAAAATTGACACAAAGCATCATGAATGACAACATTTCTGGATGTTGCAGTATTTCACTATATATGGATTAATCTTTTCACCCAAGTGAATATAGAAGAATGTTACCTTGGACAGATGAGAGCACTAGAAAATCTGTATCATTGTGCAGCTCTGATACTTCAGTGAGAGCCACGCACAGCGCTGAAGCATCCATTTTTCACCATGTTCTCCATTGCTATCAGTTGAACTCTGTACTGATACCAGGGTAAGCCACCTTGCAGCAAGGGAACTTTGTTGTGCCTGTTAAGACTACCTCATCTAGAAGCTTCTATTTACATTGCTTAGGTCACAAGTTCTCTGGCTTACATATTTTCAAGAGTAGCACAAAAGATTGCCGTTTGTCTTATTTTAACCTGTAAGCATTTATTATTTATGAGGACTAACACAGTTATTTGTGTGGTAGACAGATTTGTTTGTTGTTGTTCTTACACACATTACTCCCCACAGAAGTTCTCTGAAATACTTCGTTCTGAGACATTCTTATAATAGCATGCAGATACAAAAATATAACAGTTTCATTAGAAAAGAATGAATGATTGGGAAAAGGAATATACAAATTTAAATAAACAAAATCAGTGTGACTTACACAAAGACAAGGATCGTCCCTGGGAGAACGTTTAAAACTTTTTGGGGGTTTTTTTGTTAATTATACACTTTATCTTCAAAAACAGGCAAAAATGCAGAATATTTTTCATTTTTTTTCCACATATACGGTACATCTTTTAATAAAATAATCTTTGTGTTCAGTAGAATACATTTTACAAGCTGATAAGCATTACATTACATTGGAAAGTAAAATGGCTGTATCGTTTACTATGCTCCTATCATTTAATATAATATCTGTAACAGCCTGTATGTTCTGACAATATTCTAACTTTACATTACTACAAAACACAATTTTATAAATTGTAAAGGTCTGTACAAACAGGAATGTATTTTAATACAGAAAACTTGACACTATCACTGCACTTTTCTTCAAAAATATTCATTCCTTTCTTTGACATTTTTTTGGCTTACACAACAGGGTGCCAAACATTTGTGACAGCTTACAATAGAAAAACAATATTGCTTTTAGTTAACAATGTTAGCTATGAATATATATTGACAGCATTTTCACTGCAGATTTGCTGCCAACATAATACAAAGCAAATAGCATTCAATATGTTGGAACACTCAGGGGAATTAAAGAGCTTCAAAAACAAATTTATGGCATTAGGTGCTGAATGCTAAATCTAATGAAAATGCAAATTCAGAAGTATCTCCCGCACATACTTCATGCAAAGGAATACAGTTTGGCAAAGTGATAAAATTAAGATTGTTTAAGTCAGGAGAAAATTATGTTAAAATGTCTCTGCTTGTTTGGCTTTTTATAAAGCCAGTTTTACCACAAAGATTAATATTTTTCCCAAAGTATTTCTGCTTTGTTTCCTTGAAGTACATCAGAGAGACACAATAAAAAAATCTGAATTCCGAATGCTCCCAAATGTTTTGAGAAAATACAAATACATAGGTGTATAATTTTAATGTTTGTAACTTTCCTACTAACCGTATACAACCACAAGCATCACTGTTCCCTTGAAAGAACAGAAGCTAAGTTTTTCTTCCAAGTCCATATGTTTATTATCTACAGAACAAGCAAAGCAGTGGATAGAAATGATGATTTAAATATTATTAAAATACAGTAATGTACAGCAATGTTGTAGCATCATCTCCTCTATATTAAAACATATTTGTCAAACCAAAGAATTATTGACAGTATTTTCTAAGTGACATGACATTAACATTTTTTAAACCATTTACAAAACAAATTAATGTAGGTAAACCCTGCACTGCCAAGAACGTAAAAATTGCTCAGATTTTGTAGTTGTTGAATATCATTTGTTATGAATTCTTGGACAATCTTGATATTTATTATCACTCATCTATACCAAGTAGTTCAACACTGATATCTAACAGTGCTTGCAAGACATAAAAATATTATTTAAGTTTCAAAATAACTTTTTAAATTTCTATTCACATGATCAGTACCAGTTAAAAATACAACTGACCTGCAAAGACCAGCATTCCTTTCCAGTACATTATAGCTATTTTCTTTCTTATTTTCTGATATGGGATATTGCTTTTACCTGGTTGTGCCACATGGTTTTAGTTCTTACTTTCACATAAGAATGACTGTATTTTATTTATTGCATTTCTTATAGAAAACTCTGTGGGTTACTTGCAAACTAAACAGACTGACTACACAATTGATCGTGACTAGCAGAACTGAGGAACTGAGAGGCGAAAGATAGGGTTATCAGAATGTTTGCAACTGCCTGGGTTTTCTTTGTTTTAATTCAAATGGATTTAACTAGAACTTCCGATAACTATTTGGGAAAAAAACCTGCTCTGTCAGATACTCATGGTTTGCAAAATTATTTCCAATTAATCTAAGAACATTCTCTTATTCTCTAATCTCCTAGTAGATGCTCAAAACCCAGAAGTGACTAAGAGTTAACAACCTTGCTATTTTCTTAAATAGCTATAAAATCATATAGTTTGTGAAAACAAACTCTTCATAGGTTACCCTCCAGTCTGATTGAATTGTTGAAATATATTTTGTACCTTCTAAATAATAAAGAAGGAAAAAAACCAGGGAAAAGTATCTTATTTGTAGAACAGTATTTGTATTTAATCACCAAAGAGTAGAATTAGTATAACCCATAATTATCAAACCCACTATAACATTCAACAATTTACAAATTTCAGGTTTGTTAGAAAAATGAATGGAACATATTTTAAGATTAAATTTGGCCATCACACACATTTTGCCATGAGACTCATAGTAGTTGCATTATAGAATAGTCTAAGCTGCAAAATTATACAGCACTTCCCACTACGGTGAGAGCGTCACAACTCTACATTTAGATCCGCAAAGAAAAATCAGGAAATGCAAAGCTTCCCTTTTTACTAAGCTATGAATTTGAAAGCATACTTTCTAACACATCAAGCACAATATGGACGTGTATACTATAAGCATCAAACAAGTTAGTTTTTTTAAAGCTGAAAGACTCTTACACTGGTGAAGATGGAGTAAACACAGTTAATTTGTTAAGATCTACTCTGTCTCTTTTCACTGACTGTCAAGGAAATCATATTTTACATTTTTTTCAGTATGTGCTTGGAAAGGATTTCCTAGTAATATACACTAAATCTCACTGAAGGGTGACAACAGAAATCAATATGCGTCTCTGAAGAATAATCTACCCAAACATTTACATTTAGAATATTCATTTGTATTTATGCATGAGAAATTCCTGGTGAAAAGACATTCTCTTCTGCATACATACAATCTTTTTTTATAGGCTGATTTTTATAATGAGCAGGCTTTAAATCAATAAAATAAATATATATTACTCAAATTAGTTTTGTGATAAAAACAGCTAGAATCCATGTAAAATAACAATTTAACTAGGTAGGTAGCTGTATTAACCTCTGCTTCAAAGAAATTTGTTTGGTCCTTCTGCAGTCATAGGGAAGAGACAACCCACAGGGAACAGTTATTGTAGTTTCATCCTGGCCGTTCCAAACCCATGGAATTGCCATTCCACATGCCTGCCAGGAAGGATATTCTGTTTAATCTGGCTATTGAGGTGATTCTAAATCTAACACTGGAGGTACTCAGCATCAATGTCAAATTTCCAGGGGCAAGTACGTCCTACCATGAATCCCACAATACTCGGTAGCCCTCTGATGTTGGGATTAGTTTTGCCCACAGAGTTGACAGAAGATCAGAATACGAACACACAACAAGATGCAAGACAAGCAGCATTCTACTTCCCTGCACCACCCCTGAGTATGACATGGTCTTGCATTAAAGTGTGCAAAGGTATATGAAAACCTGCTAGGAGAATCTGCACAATTTTAGTAAAAGTTTTCTGTGAAGCTTCATGTGAGTTTTCAGAGGGTAATACAAGGACAATGAACACAGCTCCCTTCAAAATAAATTATGCTACACAACTAGAAAATTAAATAAGCGTTCTGTAGAGAATCATCATTTCAAGACAAGAAAAATACAGTCAGATTTGCCATTCCAATAAAAGTCTGTTACTGTGTGCAAGGTTAAGGATCTGAATTCATGGACTTCAGTGTTCAGTTGGAGGCTATATGTATGAAATGGGCAAAAACATTGATAAAAATATTCTTCTCAAAGTTGACAATTATAATAAGGAAGTAGTTGTCTAATTTGTTGTCTCTTGGAAAATTATTAGGGAAAAAGGAGACATAAACAGAAGCAACAACCCTGCTCAGCAACTGGCTTAGAGAAGACAAATGTTTTGGGGCAGATTATTTATATTGTTTATACCAAGCTACTAAAAGCTTCAGAAAGATTATCCTTTCAATGACAACATAAACCCTATTAAACAACATGGACCAGATTTAGCAGAAACACATGCAGTTGTTTTAAATCTATACTGAATATGTTCCACTGTATATACACACTTTAGTAAAAATAGTAATAAAAATCTCATTTCTACTTGAAAAACCTTCCAAGTTTTAGCTCCTACATAACATAATGCATATTTAGACTAGCATGTTACTCAGTAAAAGATGTCCAAACAAGATGATTTGATGTTAGAATAGTCATCTCAGAACAACCAGAGCGATGTAAGGTAAAATAATTGTCAAGTCAATCTCTAGCTTACACTTTATTGCAGAAATAAATTGAACTCTGCTCTAGCTTTTTGACACGTAATTCTGATACTAATGGGTTCAAATCCGTTTCTCTTTGCTCTCCTTCCTAACAGGAAGCTTTATGTAATACTGTGTCAGAAATCTACCAGTTACTGGCTAATGTTTCCCTTAAATAAAAAGTCTCTGCCTGTAATGGTATTAACAGCTGCCATCAGTTTACAGTAATGAGCTACAGTTCATCATGGTAGTGCTACTATGAAAATTAGAAGCTTCCATGAAGCCTCTCAATTCACAAAAAAATTAGCAGAGCCATCATGAGCAGTGGTGTAACAGCAGATTTTGTTGATCTAAGGTTTACAGGCCAGATCCTAAACTGGTGTAAATGTACTCAATTATTATAATTGTACACAGTTTATTATACTGTGTTATTTATAAAAAACACAGCAGTTCTATTTTGAGGGTCAATATATAAACCCAGTGTTATTTTCCTTAATTTCTCAAAGTAAAAAATTGCATGCTCATTTTACAGAGTACTTTACAGCCTCTTCAATAGAAAGGTTGAAATATTTTTGGCTGGAGGAAACATAATGATTTAACTATATATACTGTAATATCTTGGGTCACCTATACAGTGCAGAAGAATCTTCCAGTTTCAATTAAAAGAAAAAAAAAAAAGAAAGAAAAAAAGGAGCTACAAACTGTACAAACCATGTTTTTTAAATTTTTTTTGCTCCCTTAAATAATTGAAAACACATGTCAATGCTTGATACCTCCATAATTCTATAAACTAAGCATATAGTTATAAGCAGTATAGCAATAGAATAAAATATTTAATTGGGATTAGGATGGGATTTTCTGGGGCATCTAACATTGTAGAAACTTTGCTTCCTCTGAAATCAATGGCAGATATGTTATCTCATTCTACCATAAAACAGATAAATGCTATTTTCAGATCCTAATGGCAAAAAATTAAAAATAACTTTTTGTACAGAACTAAATTTGATGGGCCATCATACATTTGTTTTTTTCCTAGAAAATATCCTTGTCTTCCTTTCAAAATTACTGGTAAATATAGGGCATATCTAGGTTTTTAAAGCTTCTCTAGGAAGAGATGGGAGGATTGTAGAAGAGCAGACTTTTAAAGCTTCTCTAGGAAGAGATGGGAGGAGTGCAGAAGAGGAGACTAAGTAGACTAAAATTCACTAACTTGGATAAACTGTATGAGTAAGGGGAAATATGAAGTTTATAAAACCACAAATCAAGTGAGCAGATAAAAATTATTCACTATTTCTCATAACACAAAAATTATATTAAATATTAAAGCAGCATATTTAAAAAAGCAAAAAGTACTTTTTATACAAACTGCATAATTAAGCTGCAGAACTCAGTACTCCAAGATCACAATAAGTATGATCAGATTAGACAAGGATGGTACAATCCACAGAGTCCACCTATGCCTGTTAAAAACAACAATCTGGAGGCCGCGATTACAATGAACCTGGTGACTTCTGACAGCCTGTACCTAATTTTGACTGGTGAGAACTCACAATTCTGTGGTATCGCAACATGCAGTGTGTGACAAATAACTGTCAGGCTGGCCTGCAGGGCACCAGGGTTTTCCTGTAACTTGTGAGGCATGCATAGGTCAGTTCTGCCTGTACCGCTGACACAGGAACTGAAAGTGAGGACTATTCTATAGTTTCCTACTTATTACTAATATTTTTTTTAAGCATCAGTTACTGGCCATTGTCCAGATTAGGATACCAGATGAGACAGCTCCTTAATCTGACCTGCCATGCCACCTCTTCAATTTTACAGTAAAGACAAAACCAAGACAACGCCATAAGGGAGAAGACGGACTCAATTACAATAGTTGTTGATGGGAGAATAGGAAGAGCAGTAAGAATCTGAGATGCAGGGCAGTCACAGCAAGAATGACAGTGGATTACTTTTTCACTATCTGTTCATTATCAGACTAGTCACCTTCAGGGTCACAGGGCAGTTCCCGTTCTGTGTTCTGGAGCAACTGGCTATCTCCTAGAATAAACAGTATTGACACTATATGCTTTGAAGCAGGTAAGTTTCCATCTTTTAGTGAGGCAGGTTAATTCAGTCAAGAGATATTCATGATTCTCTTGGACAATCCAAGAACAATACGGTTTGGACTCCCAAGCCCTGAGTTACATTTGGGTGTCCAAGAAACTTGCTGAACAATGTGCTGAACGCTGGGATTAAAAATGAGTTGCTCGTTGGTAAACACAAGCATGAATCTGCACTGCCTAAGAGGGTTTCTCGAATGTGCAATCTTTTCAACAAAGCACAATAATCCTACATCTTTTTGGCACTTGATGGCCGATTCTGATGGAGGTTATAGGCGTTCAAGATCAGTGAAAGATTTACCACTCTTCACAGCTCCCTTGCTCCATCTAACAGCTTCCACAGAAGCAAAGTGGAAGGCTCTTATTGCCTATAATATAGCACAACACTATCTGTCAGGAATTTGTTTACCCTCTCAATATTATATTTCCTATTTTCTATTTCTCATTTTCACCATCAAAATTCAAGTTTTCTCTGCTTTTTCTTTCCTTTATTGTAAGGTATCAGATATGTAAAGACATTCTGCACCGTGACCCAATATTGGGTTCATACTGTGTTCATACGTTAAAATCAGAGGCAGCATACAACAATAATGAAGGAAATACGTTACGAGATCTAGCTCTCCAGTTCCACCGCCAACAATTAATAGCAGAATAGGGGATTACTGGAGCCACATGCTTAATACACTGAACCACAATCAGCAGACAGAATACTGGCTTCTTCACTGCTCTTTCCCAACTAATTCCAAACTAATTACCTCTTACGGAATATCACTACTATTTCATTCTTAGACTTCTTTGGTAGCAAGAAAACACACAACTTCTACAATTTTCCAGCACTTGCTACTCTTTTTCTGCCCTCTCATTTAAAGAGCAAATGGTTTCCCTCCCCCAGTAACATGAATTAACCTACGGATACTTCAGCTTGTTTTTATCTTCAGATTCCACCAATTTCTGCACAGTATCTGAACGTGCCATGGTTCAAACATAGAATATTCTGCATAAGAAAGAAAAAAAAATCTAAAAGCAGGAAAGTTTAAAACATTTCATCTTCATCTCATCAATGTAAATATATTTTCTTTTACTTTAGTTCTATGCTTCTGCATTCTGATGTAAAGACTTTTCAGTAATAAAAGCAGAATGAAACCAAATGGAAGACAATTAACACTGGAACTGAAAAAGGGGATATTTAATCATAAATAAAAAAGTTTTTAATTGAAAGAAAAGTAAGCATGTCACATCACTGACATCAAGATCATCATAGTGCTGATTTTGTTTATGGCATTTATAATGTATTTTTGACATCTTGAGTGACAGATGCCACCATAATAGGAAATTAAACACACCTGGCCCTTAGTTTCTTGTAAGCAAAAGCCAGTGTTAAATCTGAAACATACAGTATGTATGCAATAATTACCAAACACTGACATCTTAAATGTTCTTAGAGACACCTGGAACAGAAAAAGTTTATTAATTTAACAATTTCTGCCAAGAGAGAATATTTCATCAGGCCAGCAGTTGTTTTGCTAATGCTGAATGTTGTCTATGTTTACTAACCTATCTGTATTCATTACTTTTTAAAGGATGATACATGTCATGACAGCTTTGGATAATTTCATGGAGATGTACACTATATTGCGCTTACCAAAGCTTCACATGCATGCTCTATCTATTCCAAGCACAACTGAATTATTGATCCAAAATAAAATTATATGTACTTGAAAGGAATCCAACTTGGAAGAATCATCATTTATAAATCTAATTTTATACATGACCAATATAGGCACAAGTTTCCAAAATGGCAAAATTATTTTTCTTCAAAACTGCAGTACGTTCAATTGATTTTTCTTTTTTTAAATGTTGAGACGAACATGCAATCTATTTTAAATGTCATCACTTTGTTTCTTATTTAATTAACATTTCATATGGCTTCCTCAGTAAATAAATAATTACTTCAATCACTATACATATCATCTAACCCTATGCACTTTTGACTTACAATAAAATTGTATCACTTTCCAACACAGAGATCAGTGAAACTACTTTTAAAAAGTTCAGAGGTTTCTTTGAAATAATCCATTATGGTTTTTAATACATGTTTCAGATAATTCAAGCCCTTCCCTTATAAAAAGTAAGGGATCCATATTACCACATGCTATGGTAGCATAAGATCTTACAAAATTTGCATCATGAATCTGGCTCCACCATTCCTTCTTCCATTTTATTTCCAAGGTGTATGGCATGTACTATATAAAAAAAAAATAGTCACCCTGTAGTAACTGCCATTACTTAAAAGATATTGTCCAAATGCACTCATCTCAGCCTCTCATGTTTTCAAGGCAGACAGATATATATATATGCACATATGTATATATAAAATACACACATACACTCAAATATAGCTTTAAGGAACTTGGCCAGTGCAGTATATGCAGTGCAACATTGCAGTATACAGTAATGCCGTCAAACTAAAAGAAAACTAACAAAGTCCAGATTTTTGCTCCTTCTAGATTCTGAAATATACAGCCCAAAGGACGCAAATACACAACTCTTATTTTGCCTCAACTGTTGTCATATTTGCTAGTAAACACTAGAAAATTTTCAGTGAAAGCATTCTCTAATTCAGATTAAATTTATTTACCTGAATAAGAAACTGATTTTTGCTGACAAAAATGTTTCAAGAGAGCTTTGCTTCCTTTTTAATCTTGCTTAGAAAAATAATTATATCTTAAACACTTCTGCAGTATATGCCTTTCTCCAAGGCAAAACAAAACAGTGAATGATAACGACTGATAAACCCAGTAGCCTTAGATGAATGTGAAAATTTAAATCTTGACCAAGTTCACCCACAAGAATGGTACGCAACGATTTGGTAGCTAAGAACAAAGGAAAAACATAACTCACATATTAAATAAACAATAATTTGATAGAGATCTAACCGAAACAATACTAAAATTACAGTAAGCAGTGAATTACAAGTTATAACAATGATGCTACTTACAGTTTCATCTTAAAGACAAAATGTCAATGTGAGCTGGAAATATGGGATGACAAAAATCGTTCAACCCTTTATGGTTTTGGGGGAATGGCCAAAGTGCTTTCAAGACACAGATGCAAATTCAGATGTCACTATTGACTGAAGGATCCCAATTTCAAACACATGAGCTAGCAAAGAACACATACAAACATAGACTTGAAGAAAGAGGAGCTGAGAGCCTTCATCACTGAGAGTTAACAAGCAAATTAATTTCATGGTACTCAATCAAATAAATGGACAGCAGCACGAAGACAGACCCTGATAATTCAAACTAAGTCAGCCTGATACTTAGGTTAGACTTCGACATCTGTAGAATAGGACCAGATTTCCTGGAAAATTGTCATTTAATATCTCCACTCCGGTTGCCATACATAAAGTCATAGCAGAGGTAAAACTGAAGAGTATCCACAGTGTTTCTCAGAGGTACCAGATACTCAAAATATCACTGAGGAACAGGAACTTAAACAAATACTGACAAATAGATGCCTATTTGGGAACTGCTAAATAGATTCGTAATTTTTATTTAGGGAAATGGAAAGCCTAGGGAGGAAAGAAAAATACAAAATTCAGACTCAGAGTGACATTGTTCTGATACAGTAATTGGTACAGAAAATTATCCACAAAAGCCCTATCCTTCTGGACTTACATGTATTTCTTGGCATTTTCATACCATCCATGCTAAATAAAATGTATTCTTCTCAGATTGCTTGGAAGTAATAATTTATGAGATTATTGTAAAACAGAAAGGAATCAATCACAGAGTACTGCCTATATCAGTAGTCATCTGATACTTGTTTTACAACTGTTCCTGTCTTTTGATAGGATAAAGTCAGTTAGAAAGAAGCTTCAAGAACTCAAATGCTCAAATCTCAAAGCTTTCTAGTCATAAGACACATTTTCTTTTTAGTATTGGAGATTCTTATTCCTGCCAAAATAAAAAAGCTTTAAACTACCCACCCATAAAATTTTGCATGACATTTAAATATAAATATTTAATTTTCTTTGGTAGTAGATCAGCCCAGCACAGATAAATTTAAAACTCACCCATTCTGGTACATTGTTACATTTATATTACCCTATATTTATTTGCATGAAGTTTTTCTTTTATGTCTACATCCATGTTTTACATTACTGGCAGTAACACCAATAGATATAAATTTCTGCCACAAAGTTTTCATATAAAATTGAATTTTATATTAATTGTTTACTATTTAATAAGCACATAAAAAGAGAGGAAAGGAATTAGGCAAGTATGTACATTTTTTATAAATAGCTAATTTAAAACACTGTACCTTTTTGTACAATAAACGCTATAGTACGCTAGATACTAAGCTTCTTTTAAAAGCTAAACAAAATTCTTCTTTAAAAACAGATTGTTGTGGTTTGGGCCGGATTGGCCACCGAAAACCAATGACAGATGCTCTCCCCTACCCCGCTTCAAAGAGAGGCAGGAGAGAATGAAGAAGAGAGACTTAAGAGTTTAGAAGGAACTAAACTACTTTAATGAAATATTAATAATAAAATAAAAAGAAAATGAGGAAATATATACAAAACTGTATCAAGCTCCCATGATGATGATCACGTCACCAGCAGGCACGGGGGAAGTCCCAGACTGGACTCAGTGACGGATGGGAACTGGATTCTGGATCTGCATTCAGGATCAGTATCAAAGGCAGTTGAACAGAGTCCTCCTCGGACACCGGCCATTGGAGAAAGAGAGCTGATCCTCTAATCCCTCAGCTTTTATACTGAGCATGAGGCAGATGGGATGGAATACCCTGTTGGTCAGGTTTGGGTCACCTGTCCTGTCCGCTCCTCCCCGCAGGGGTGACCCCTCTACGCTTTTCCGCTTCCGACCCTCCAATGGGACAAATAGCAAAGTTGGCTGCCCTTGGGTGTTACAGCAATAAGGATAAGCAAGAGCCTCTCTGCACACCATTCCTTGGCATCAACTATAAACATGGGTCTGATCACTCTGAGAGCCAACAGTTTCTGCACAACGTGCTGATAATTTCAGCAGTTAGAACAGGCCTAGTTAAAAAGTAAAGTTACTGAACAAAATTGGTCCTGTTTTACCTCAAACCAGGACACAGATTTAGAACAGCAATATAAATTTAAAGCTTATCTTTTCAACAACACAGACCTTGTCTTACACTTCAAAGATTCTGATTTGGAACCAAACAATATCACACCACTTTTAACCTGAGTCCCAGTAAGATTCTGCTGTGTTACACTGTAATGGCTGTATGGAGTACAAAAATCATTCCAACATAAGCATTCTTAGTAATCAAGTTCTTATTATATTCAGATATGTCCGTGAAACCGTCTAAGATAATGGCTTTGTTCAGGTTGCTAATTAGTTCTATATGCCCATTTGTTATAAACTTCCAAATTTCAAATTTCTAAATTTTAATTCATTAAATGTGCTTGGATAGGCAGTGCATAGGTATCAGTAACATTTACCTTAAATCTCTTAAAATTAGGTGATTTTCAAGAAAAGTATCAGAAGTGAGGAAACAAAATAAATTTATGTTACAAAACAAAACTGCTACATGAAAAAGATTAGATTTTGTCTACCTATGTAAAGAGTGAATAAAATACTACAATACAGGAAGAGGTAGAGGTATCTGTCTAGCACACTAAAGGTTAACATAAGAAAAGCACATAAAGATGGGTAACAGCTGGGGGCTCCCTAAACAGGCAAAATTCAAATAATCTAGTGATTCTCCTAGTAAATTATTTTAAAGAGTTTTTTAGAGAGATTACAGGATCTGACCAGAAGATGATTAACAAATTATTAATGTAATCTATTCAACAACGAATGACTTCTGCCTAATTTAGCAAGCTAGATGTAATGAAACACACTACAGAAAATATATATTTCAGATTAGTTAGGAAATGTTGCAAGTCAAAAAATGTTTTATAGAAGTCTTCAAAATTTCAGAAGTGTACTCCTTCATGAAAATGTATGCACTTTTATACATGCATTTTCCAAAGCTAGGTAAATGCAATATAGCCTTTAATGCACAGTAAAGAAAATATGTCTTCTAAAACGAGAAGCTGGAAAGACTGTAAGATGTTATAATGCATCTTGATACCAGTAACTTAAATGACCAAATGACAGTAGACTGAAGAATGTCTGCTTAAGACAAAGAAAGTAAAAAGGTAGCCTGTTTCCAACTTTAGACTGCTTTTGATGTCATCCTTACTCCATCTTACTTTGGAGGCAGCTTCTGCAGGAATTAACTGCACAAGATGAGTTCTTAGGTCAGAAAAAGAGGTTGAGTACCTCAAATCATGCCTGGTTTTTTTTTCTTCCCCCCTGCTTCTCCAAAATGTCTCAATTGGTATAATAAAAGACATTATCTCTCCCTATACACATATCATTTATATCTTTAAACAATCACAGCTGTAGCATCACAAATAAGCAGTTGTCTGCTAAGGATCATCAAGTTGTTTAGGACAGTAATAAGAGGCCTGAACAAACTATAAAATCCAATCTGATAATAAATAGTTCCTGAAAATCTAATCAATTAAAGACAACAGAGATTTTACAGCGTTTTTTATTTTTCAAAACAGTGTAGGACAAAAAGAGAAAACAGGAGTGCTCCATCCATTCATAATAATGTCCAGCTATGATGTGATCTCTCTTACCTTGGCATCCCGTTTAAATTTCTGAAGAATAGGCTATCCTTTTTCCTGATCCATACATATACATAACAAAAATCCCCCAAAAAATTTTGAGTTAAAATTCTAGCCTCAGTCCAACTTCAACTGAAGTAACAGAGAGAATGCCTTTGAAGTAAATAACATTTGGTTCTTTGATTTTAACCTCAATCTGGATTGATTTATTAACTGTAAGTAATGATCAAATCCTACTGCCAAATATCCATTCTTTTCCTCTATCCTTCTTGGTATTTTGTCAGTACCTTTGTGATGAAGAACTCCAAATGTGTTTATCAACACTTATAGAACAAAATTTGGCACTATTAGGAAACCCCTTCTGTCGGAAATTCTTTTTTTAATCTCAGTGAAAATACCATTTCTGAACATGATTCATCAGACAGCAGAGTTGTTCTGGGTACATACACATACAGAATATATCGTGCGGCCTAGATGTGTATTACTTATTGGTATAATCTGGTTGCTCTTTGTTAGAGTAATTAAAATCTTTGCAGATATTTTTAATCCTTTCATCGCTTTGTTGTATTCAACTCTTGTCTCTTCTCAAATTCTTTAAAAGTAAATTTTCCAGGGCAGAGATCATCTTTTTGTAGTGTGGCTAGAGTATCTAGAACAGTGAGTGTCAACTGCTTGAGAAGAATTTCTGGCTATGGCCCCCAAGAGAAACAATCATTCTTTACACCTGTACAATCCTCCAATATTGGTATACTAGCGTATTTTTATAATTTATCACATGTATACACATTTCTTCTTTTCACCCAAATTTCAAATGAATCACTGTTGCTACTAACACCTTTAAAGACATTCTAGCTCAGAAGTAATCATGCACCTGAAGCACTGTCTATTTAAAATACTTAAAAGCCAATTTGGAGATGACATTTGTTCATCCAATCTCCGGTTCCACAGAGAAGGAATTTAGCAAAATTGTAGATGATGTTGTAAGGGCCACGGTTGAAGTTAATAGGAAACAAACCCTGCCCAGTAAAGAGCATTATCCAGAAATAGACAGCAGCCTGTGACACATATATAATTAGAGAAATTGGAGGCTTTGCCCATGAGACCATGTGTTCCACAGCAAATCCTATTTCCTTCATTCTCCCTTTCATGGTTATTGTAAGTGTAATCATTGCATGATTATAGTCCTTACATATAACATATCAGTTTCTTTTTGGTTTTTTCCAATATTGGTGTTAATTGAATTCACTGAACAAGTGACAAAAAAAATTCACAGCTCAGATCTTATCAGACCAACTGACTTGCAAGTCAGAAGTCGTATAAGGAGACCAAAAGACTAAATTTTACATCTCACAGGTATCTTGCATGATGGTTCTTTTTTCCCAAAATATAGCCATTAACTATTTCTTTTGGGTTTTTTCTTCCTTAAAAAAATATAAAATAAAACTGACAGCATAAAATGTCTGATGGAGAAGTCGAAGTCGTAAGGAGGAAGAAATTAATTCACCAACTTCCAAGTGAAAAAAAAAAAAAAGTCTACTGGTTCTACTGTAACATAGGGAATTGAACATCAAGTTTATCATAAAATTCTAAAAATAATGCTGAAAAGATTGGGGCTCACAGTGCTGTGCTACAGAACTTAGCTCTATTACCTGCCCTTGTTACTGAAGCACAACAGTAACCTAAGACATACGTAACAGAAGGAAGGAAGCAATCATTCTGAAAAAGGCTTCTGTATGGTAGTGAACAACAAATTAGGCATGAGTTTCCATAGTGATACAGCAACAAAAGGCTGCTGCAATATTCAGCTGTCTATACTGAGACAGTAACAGGGCAAAGGGACTAGAGTCCCTTCTCTTTAAGTTGGGATGTTAGCGTACTCAGAATTATCCATTAAATTTTAGTTTCAGACTATAAAGAAAATATCGAAGGAACTGGAAGAGGAATAATAATAATAAAAATAAGAAGTTCTGCAAGAAGCAAAATTACTAAGTGCTATGGATATGGTTGGATTCTCTGGTATCTTAAAAATGCAAATTTCAATGAGTACTTTCTCCTATGCATCTCCTCTGTGGATTCTCTGATGTTTAATAAGAAATTATCTCATACTATAGCCTTTCTACCAGTGGGAACACAGATCGGTCTCTTGCCCATCTGGCAGCCTGCTTTCCTGAAACTTACAGGAATTCCTGTCCAGTGGTGTTGAAACTGGCCAAGAGTTAAGAAACTACTGAGGGAGAAAGGAGAGGAGAAAGATCAGCGGCCACACAAAAATCTAGGCTAGCAAGTAGACAGTGTGATCATATAAGCTCTGTATCCCTGGGAAACTAGGCTAATTATCAAAGGGCTGGAAAGATTCACTTATGATGAAAGTCCAAAGGCCCCAAAGTGGAAAAATACTTAAGGTAAAATGCTCTATTGGATATAGGGCTGGAAGAACCTAACATGATAGCTAAGTTGAGACACAAATGATGAGGAATGTTATAATCTACAGAAATATAAATGTTAGCCAAGGATGATGAGGATTTATTTGTACCAAGAGGAGCTATTACTAAGCAGAATTGCAACTGGGAATAGTGGGATTAAATAAAGGAAAGCTTTAGGCTAAAAATCAAGCAACACTGTAAGTAAGATGAGCCTATAGAACAGTTTTGAGACATAAGAAGTGGAAGCTCCATGGCTTAAGAAAATTAAAACTGGAATGTAAAAAACCTGTTCTCTACAGAGCAACAATGCATGGACAGTGAGATTGGCAGGAATGTCTAATAGGTCTTTCGTTTCATTTATCACTAGATTAATAACACAAAATACTGTACCAAACATATTGTAAAAACCGCACTGCTATCCAGTAGTAGAACTGAAACCTAAATCAGAAATACATTGAGTACCATCATGTGTTCCTAGTATTTGTATAGGCGTTGTTTTCACACTCTTTTTTGTTCACTTTTTTATCCATTTTTCCACTGTTGGGTGTCAAACATAGGTCTGATGCAACAGGAGAAAAACAGAATGGATGATTTCTAATTCAAGTAAGGAAAAGAGGTTTCTTGTTTTCTCATGATACTATTGAAATAAATTTCTTTGTGAGTAAAGGCTGTAGTGTGAAATGTCAAGCAAAACTGGAGATATTCTTATGAGAAGAAAATTTTCAACATATGTTCAATTCTAAGTTGTTTAAGAATTTGAAGCTGAAGGAAGAGTAACAATGACAAGGAAATGTAATATAGACAATATATAAAACTAATAAAAGTAGCTACTCCTTTTGAGTCCTCATCTAAATGGCTGAAACCAGACCTAGGACATATAAATGCATAGATCTGCCTTCCTCCCACATCAACTATATGATACATCAAAAATAAATACAATATTATACAGGTAACTGTTTATAGAGAGTTACTAAAATACCTACTTTTACACATAAAGTGATAAAAGTTACCTGTGTATTAGTGCAACATTTTAAGCAATACTGAATGGTGTGGGTTTCCTTGTTATTATTTTCTAGTAAAACATAAAAGAAAATAATCAAAATGCACCAACTTGATTACACAGTATGTTTGATGTAGCAATTTCTAACATTCATTTAATATAGCTGAGCTGCAATGACTAATACTGCCCATGTCCGCTAGTACAAAGACCTAAAAAAGGTTCCAGACTAGATTACGTTCATGCAGGTCTCATTTTAACGGAAATTGGAGAGATGAAAAAAAGATTATAGGAACACACATTATAAAAACAGACCTCACAAGTCAAACTTAATAGTGAAACCATTCTCTTTCATGTAGACAACCATGAAAACAAATATCCTGTAAGCACTAGATATATATTGTATCTTTCTACCAGATCTCTTTGCCTCCTTGAGACAGATTCCCATTCATCTCATGACTATATAATTTGATCATAGTTGAGTAAGGCACAGCAGGGGAAAGGGTATGTCTGATAAAGTATCAGGCTCCAGGAAGACAGATAAACAATTTCATGATTTCTAGTTGTAACAGGAATGGTACAGTGGTGGATATTAAGATATTAGTCTCGTAGGAATACAAATATCAAGCTTCTGCATTTTTTTCTCTTACTAAATACGTTTTCTTTCCATTAAGTGAAAATGACAGTCTGATTATGATAAACTAAGACAGAACACCAGAATAAAATGCAAGGTATGTGTGAGCAGTGGAATTAAATCTTTTTTGATTTGTCCATGTGAAAGTTAGTACACAACTTTTTTTCTGGTTCAGTTTAAGACAAGTGAAAAAATAGAGCAAGGAAGCTTCTTTCTCATGGGGCATTTTTACTGCAAAGAAACATTATTAAAAAGTAGGTAAAACAGTTGCTTATCAAGTTGTTTCACATTTAAACCTCCTTTTTCCCAAAGGCAGACAACTTCTCCTCTACTACAAGTCACTAGAGTAATGTCTGTTTGCAACGCTGCCTCATTGTTCTACGTGTATTAAATGAAGGCTTGAGTGATAATATCTGAACAGCTATGATGGACTTCTTTTTCATATATTAACACATATATTTGGTTTGTATATATTAACACAAATATATAGCAGCCATTATTAATACAACTCCTGTTAGGCAGCAAATGTTATACTGCCTTTGCAATTACTTCGTGTCATGGATAGCTGAAAAACATGGTGATAGCCAGTCATGCTGATACCTGTTTTACTTGTAAAAATCCAAAAAAAAAATATATTTCACAGTAAATTCTCAGTTACAAACCCTGGATGTCATCTTTTTTGTTCAAGAAAATATATTCTGGAGTGAGTAATTTTTAAAGCCATCAGACTATCTAATTTAGTATCACTTACCTGTGATTCTTTTACATTTTCGACAGTGAAGTTGAACCAAACTCGAAAGCGTGGGTTACAAGTATCTGGTCTAATGAATAGGTCATACTCAAACTCTGTGATGTGGTCCACCCGTCCAAGGTTACCTACCAAGAACATATGAAAAAGAATGCATTTTAATGAGTGGCTGATAAACTCTGCAGGAACAACACTGAGAAAAGTTTTTAAAACTTCTACCTCTGTTCATTAAAATATATGAGTATACAACAGTTATTTTTAAAAGACTTAATCATAGTCACAAAATAAAATACATACCAGGAAGCTAAATGCATATGAATACACCAAAAAGAAGACAAAATGGATTTTTATTATTTAACCAAATTGACTTTTTGTCTTCTCTTATTGGAGTATTCCAATTAAGTGTCCTAACATCCTTTTAATTGTTTCGTTTTCTTTTTTTTTTTCACTTTTTCTGATAATGTCTCTGCAACTCTATACAGCCCTCACCTGTATAGATTTCTTTCTTTCCATTTGCCACTCATGTTCAAGCACCTCTAAGATCAAAGAGTCCCCAGATTTCCACCTGGCCCCTCTGGCTGGTGCTACGAGGATCCCTCTCTCCCCACAGATGGGCCAGCCTTCATCTCCTTTGTGATTCAAAAGCTATCGTAATACTTTTCCTTTACCATTTGCAGCCACTATCACCTCCTTCCAAAGACACAAACGAGGCTGTAAGATTTCACCTCAGCTTTTTCCCGGTGAATTTCATGGAATAATATTTTCAAATATAGTCAGAGCTACATTGTTCCCTATGGTATTATTCAGCAAGCAACCACACTGGCTATAGAAATGAAGTTCAGCACTGGGAAAAGTTGCTAAGTGCTTTTAAATTGCTAAATTGGCATTTTTCCTTTGAAGTGTGCCAAGATTTTTAAAGACAGGGTTTGGACTGTCCATTTCATTTATACGTTATAAGAATAACACTTTACATTTTCCTGATCCAACCCAAAACTCATCTCATCAGGTCTTGTAAGACAGGGCCATGCTTTAGCTCACGTGCTAAATTATACTTATTAAAAAAATAGCACTGTAAGGTGACCTGGTTTTACAGTTTCAGATATATTTTGGGGTTTAGAAAAATATTTTTGGGTTGGATATATACTGTTGGGTTCAAACAGCTATTTATAATGTTATTTGAGCTAAACAATTCCCTCCTCAGCAAGTCCCATTTCAGTCACTGTGACTGTTCATTGGTAACACGGTACTTGGTATGAGCGCAAGTAGCAAAATTCAGCTGATCTGCTGTTCTGGGGTGGAAAAGAAGCAGGAAAAAACCATTTTCAACTTTTTTCATCAATATATTTGCAGGATCTCTTCCTTATCCTAAATCATTTCTGGGTGTATGAATTGAACATTTTTAATCTTCCCTATTCTTAATGTTATCCTCTACTTTCCTACCCACATTCTTCTTTTCAGAAGAAAATTCTCTTCACTGATTCCCTCTGCAGAAAACCGCTTCACGCTAACAATCTGTTCCTAAACACTTGCCTCAAGGATACATTTGGCATATGAAATATTTGAAAAAAAACCAACAATATTGTACAGCTAGAATACCTTTGCCAAATATAAATAATGTCATCTGCTGTACCGGGTGTGCGTGCTCAGGTGCCGGCAGCAGGGGCTGCAGGGCTGCGCTCTGAGGAGAGGCCAGGACTGCCCTGTGCTGGTTCCAGTCCCTCAGCAAAGGTGGTCGCACATCCTTGAAAGTGCATTTAAGGAAGGGCAAAAATGCCACACAGGAGTGAGGGAGTCTGAGGAGCACCAGGGTTCGAGGAGGAGGAGGGAAGGGGCTGCTCCAGGCGCTGGGGCAGAGACTCCCCTGTGTCCTGTGGGGAGAGGCTGGAGCAGGTGGACATTTCCTGAAGGACCAGTGGCCCGCAGTGGACCCACACTGGAGCAGGCTCTCCTGACAGGGACTGCGGCCCATGGGAAGGGTCCAGGCTGGAGCAAGGGAACAGTGTGCCGAGGGAAGAGCGGCTGAGAGGAACTGCTATGCACCGACTGCAGCCTCCCAGCCTCCTGCGCTGATTGTTGTGGGAACCAAGGAGTGAAGCTGATCCTGGAAAACAGGAAAGGGTTTGGGGAAGGTGTTCCAATTTCTCTTTGTTTCTCACTATCCAAACCTATTTTAAATGGCAATAAATTAGTTTTCCCCCAGTCGAGTCTGTTTTGCCTGTGATGGCAACCGGTGAGCAATTTCCCTCTTTATCTTGACCCACGAGCTTTTTCATCTTATTTTCTCCCCCTGTCCTGTTGAGGAAGGCGAGTGAGAAAGCAGTTGGGTGGGCATCTAGCACCTGGCCAAAGGCAACCCACCACATCTGCCTGACTTTAGGTTAAGTCCCTTACTCATTTAAGTGCACTTTCTGCCACAGGGGTCAAATCTGTGCTATTCACACCAGAACTTGAATCTTAATGTAAACTATTATTTCCTACAGATTATTATCCAAAGTAAATGAATGGTAAAATCAAGCTATTGCATTGTAATACCATTAATTAAAGGTCTTTGTTTCACCATATTTTTCATTAAATGTCATGAACATATGACATTGCTGGGAAAATAATATTCCTCATGTATTTCAGAATTTAGGTGGTCCCAGCTGTTCAGCCACATAGGTTGGATTCCAGTTGCCTCACAGGTTACAGTTTAAGCTCTCTCTGGACAAAACTTAATGTGTGGACACCCAGAGTCTCTTCAACTTGAGTTGTGCATGTGATGTAGGTGGATCCTCTAAGACTAAGGCAGCAGGCTGGATGAACACAGACTGCAGACTAGGTCCAGCCTGTAAACTACTAGGTATACGTGCCTCCCAGTGATCCCAGAAATTCCAGCTATGGATTAACTCATCTGCAGCACAGACCAGAGGTGTAAATTTTGACTGAATTACTTCCAAAGAAGGACACAGAAGCAATTAAATGTATATTTAAAGTTCAAAGATAATTTAAAAATTGTACTGCAAGGCATAGGAAACTAAAAGATTATTAAGTGAATAAATAAAAACAGTAAAATGAGACCTTGATTTCTGACTTTCTGCACATTTCAGCTTCTTTTTCAACATCAGACTGATCTGAATTGTATGGGGGACAGATGGCCCACTCAGAACTACTTTACAGAGTCCATAGGATCCCTAAACTAGCACTGGAGAATTGTACCAATGTCAGTGAAACCACTGATGGTGAAGAGCTGGTATGCTGGAACCAATCCAAGCTAGTCTGCTCTGGAAAACCTATATACCTGTCTCAAATCCAGCAGAACCTTTAATAATTTAATCATCGTGTACACGATTCCCTGGGACTCCCAACACTGTTTCCTCTCTTTATCTGTAATACTTGATTCGAATACTCACCTCCCTCTTAACACAGTATTTTTTCCTTTTGTGAATTTTATCTCACTTTATTACTTTTTGCCTACAGAACTGCCTCTTACTGGGCTCCTTCATAGTACACATCAGCTGCCATAGTCACCTGCAGCCATTCGCAGTTTAGTATCATTTATACGTTTCATTAGCGCACTATTTCTTCTCTGTCTTCCAGATGCTAAATAGGCTGGACGGAACACTAATGCCTTCGGTAACCAATTCAACAAGTTCCTCGTGCTCAATAGACTATTGTTTGTAATATCACAGCCTTTGCTCACAATCTGTCAGCCTAATTTCAACCCACATAGCAATGTCATTAAACAAGAGGGCAGTTTTGGTACAAAGAAGCCTAGAACTGCAAGAACAAAACACTTCCTCGCTTTAAGAGATGCTTTGTAGAAAACTGGTAATGCCACTGAAAAACACTTTTTGGTGACCAAGAAAGGATATAACTTTCCCAACATTAATCTCATAAACAAAGTTAACAATTTTGCATACTCCCTTCACACTGCTGTAATAACGGGAAGTAGATTTATTCTAATGAGTGAGAATTAGATTCTAATATCACAGGTAACACAGTGAAATGCATTACAAACTATGAAACAGGAATTAAAACATAGATTATTACGCTATTCCATTTAGCCATCATACCATTCTAATATTTTAACATTGAAAATAAACTTGTTTTTCTTAAGTGCAAACAACTTCTAAACTGCTTTTATTTTCTAATAGGTCTATCAGGTTCCTTAAAATTTCTCTTTTTGTTTCTGTTAAATGTATAGCAACAGAGAAAACTGTTTAATGAATAGTTAGACAGTAAGTTCCTCCTTTGTCACAGGAGTCTGTGCAATTATGGAATACATACAGCCTGCTTTGCAGTTCCTGAGGTGGAGAGTTTCTGTGCTGAAATGATGATCAATTTAAGAGAAAGCTAGACAGCACCAATTTTATGTAATGTACCTAGCAATAGTTTTCAGTCTCAATACAACTACTGTAAGACCCTTCCCATGCATAGCTTTTTTTCTGCGTACCTTGCAAGTCTGGTAATATGTGATATCAGTAAGACAGTCTGTTCAAAACCATATTGGTTAAGTACGTTCTTTTAAAAACCAAAGAAAAAAGCCTCACCCTACTAGAACACCAGCTTTGCTTTGCTTTGCTTTACTTTGGGTTCATGCCCACATGAAATCATCACCACTTCATTCAATAAATACAGAAGTTGTATCTAGGAGATTATACAACATTTTTTAAAGCATCATCACTCCATAATTTGTGATTAGCATTATATTTAGGGGTTAACATTATAAAATATTAATAAGATATGAATAATGTTACTTAAGGTAGATGTAAAATTAATGAACTGATTAAGTAATACAATCTGCAAGGGAAAAAAGCCCAACAACATTATGAACTGTAAGATCTGAGCTTATTGGCATTCTAAGACATTTCTTGTTTAAATTCTTTTTTTACAGTTTGGGTGCACATCTGGTTGTCAAATAGCTTTCTGACTATATCTTAAAAGTAAAATGAGCAATTTATCAGAGTAGCCGGCATTTACAAAGCATTATGGATTTTTTTCTCCTATGCACTCTGAAATTAGTTGCAGCGTTTTTTTTCTATTATTATTTTACTTTACAGAAATACTGGCACAGATCTTTTTAAACTGATGGGAAGATGTGAACAAATCAAATTCCCAAATGTCTATAAACTGACTTTCACTTAGCCTTGGGGTTTGTTTTTAAGACATGCTCAATTTTCAGTCACAGTTCTGTTCAATACTTTTAGCATACCGAGAAAAGAAAAGACATACTTTTCTTTAATCATTCAAGCTGAAATTCTTAATTATATTTGCTTAAATTGCTTTACAGAGTAACGTTTAGTGCAATATTCTCAAAATGTGAATACTGAAAGGGGTCAATAGCATGTTTCAAGTTTCTTTAAAAGTCAGAAAAAAGCCCAATGTTACTATTGTATTAATCATGCAACATACACTTAGTCCTCATAAAATATTAATGTATATTGCTTCCTACATCAATAAAAAGTGTACTTTACATGAAGAAAGAAAACCTGCTTAAGAAAATGCTAGCTAAACTTACTATGCATTCTAACAATTATCATAAAAATGCTAGAAAAGAAAATATAGATATGGTAAGCAATCCTAAAATCTTCTTAAACCACACATTGTGCTTTCCTACAGAGAATTTTAAGATGAAAAATAGACCTTGAGGGTCTTAGACAAGCCTGAGGCAATATAAAGAAAAAGGTCAAACACTCTGCTAAAAAGGACCGTTATCTTCAGAACAACAACTTATCAGCCAGCTTGCAGCCCTGCTTATTTACAGTTATTGGTCCCAGAGGAAGTGCACTTCAGCGCAGGGCGCGATTACTTTGTAATGAGTTTGCCAGAAATGGTAAAGGAAACTAATTTGTAACAATGTGCTGTTCCCTGCACATGAACTTTCTCAGACACTTTTTTTGTCCAGCAATGAATAACTAACTTCAGCCTCCCTAATAAGCAGTGAAAACAGAAGTGCACTAAAAACGACTGAGTCGCAAGCATGAATGTGCTGAAATATCAGTGATTATCCCTCTCAGCTGTCCATTACAGTACTCATGATGACCACCAATTCCCCTGTGGTGGATATATAGAATGCAGGTTTCAGGGGGTGGATTTGCACATGAAAATTAACACTATTTGGAAGAAAATAGCCTGCACCTGTCACAGATTAGCAACAAAAGGTCAAATGCCTCCTTTTACACCTAGAGCACTTGCATATTGTATGCTTTGCTTATAGGAGCTTAATTCTAGTTTCTTAATTCAGAAAAGTGAGTGCCATGGTGAACGGAGGAGAAAAAAGAATAAAATCTTGGCTAAAAGCTATCAATAAATCTATTGATCAAGATACATATGAATGGAAGTAGCTGAGGCAATCTCTGTCTCTAAAAGAGGTAGTTTTTCAAAAGAGAATTACACAAAGTGCTCTTCTGTTTTTGTCAATATGCTGCCAGGTTTTGAAATACTATTTTTCATCCACACAATAAAAATCCTGACAAGTAAGCAATAGAAAATCACTAATACACTTGCAGCTGCATTTCAATCTATACAAATTCTTTAAACAAAAACAACCAAGGAACAGATTGGAATATACATCTTTTTCACCAGTTGAACCTGGGATCAAGTCCAAGATAGCCAAACAGTATTAATCTATATTTTCATGCAACTCTGTATTTCACAAAATAAAGTGAAATGTAGAATATGGAATACCCCCAATGGAATTCATCCTTAAGGATCACAAAACACATTGAGATGATAATGCAAAGAAATTTTATTGATACACTCTAAATGGAACAGGAACTACAGAGACTGAGATCTCTAAAAACTTCTCGAGTGAAAGATTAGATATCTACTGAAAGGACTGCATCTAAGAATATCAGTTGTAAATTCCTACTGGCTTTATGGTCTTTGTCTGTGAAAAGAATTTATAAAAAATACTTTGGTGAGAAGTCCTAAACAACTTCTAAATAGCATTTGATTTTCAAATAGGAAAAAATCTAACGACATGGTGATAATCTCTGAAAACCTGTGACTGTTTTTGCATCATCTGCTGGACTCCTTCCCAAAGCATATGTCAAATCAAGCTTGCTGAAACTGCAAAGCACATGATTTGAATAAAAAGACAATATGATAAAAAATATATATACAACACCTTGTAAATTAAAGTGTACTTTAAATTATTAAAATTGCACATTTTAAGCTCTGTAATACAAAGTAATATCTACACTGCTACAGTTAAATCAACATTTTGGAAAAAAAAAGCCTCAATACTCTTCAACAAGATACTATTCTTTTAAGAAGCTGGTGTTTCACTTAAAACAATAGCAATGCTCATGACTCAGCTTTCAGTCAAAATCCAAATCGCCTTTGAAAAATGTTCAAGACTATCAAATAGGCAAGGCATTTCAAAAGTACATGGCTTGAGAAGCTGGATGCTTCCGACTTGCATTTGTAGTCTCTTTTCTATCCTCCCTCCTCAATTAAGCAAGTTGAAATTGCTGTGTTTCCATTATGTTTTAAGTTTTTACCAATAGTGACATCCAAAGGACAGTAAATCAGTACCTTTTGTGAAAAAGATTGTATGGGAACAATGACTATCTTAGCTCTTAGCAGCAATTGGTAAAAGGCCAGCTCCCATCACTGGAAAGGGTAAACTGAGATCTACATATTAATGCATAACTTTTAGAGGCTGAGAGATTCTGATTGAGCTTTTATTGTAATTAGACAATGTGATAAAATCTAATTGTGACTGACAGCACATGAAAATTCTCCCTTTTACACTTTTCTTGTTTATCTATGAATATAGCATTAAAATAAATTGTATCGATCTTTTGGGTATATAAGAGTTATGGGTCTCCATTTGTTTGTTTGTTTCACTACCAAATTATTCAGCAACAATAAGGAAAAGAGCAGTGAATCCAAAACTTATAAATGTTCTCATGCTTTCCAACTATCCTATTTCTTTTGGTGTAAAAATATTGATTTTAATGGTGTTGCTCCTAACAATGAGAGCACAATCTGATTTTCCACACCTTTTCAAGATTACAGTCTGATTGCCACTCTTTCCAATATTTTTCCTCGCAAATGATGTAAGTAAGGTGCACTAGACCCATTTCCTCAGGGCATTCTGCCCATAGTATCTGGGGTCACAGTTACTGTTTCTCAGTGGTCCCAAACAAGTGTAATGAATAAATCTGTAACTCCTTTGTACTGAGTTAAATTGCAGAAATATTAATGAACAGTGTGGCCTAGACTACAACACCCACAGGAGTTTTATAAATTAAAACCTTTATCTGAATTAGAGTAGGAGGCAGAATTTATCACCCACAGCAGCTAATCTGAATCATTAGATTAAAGGAAAGTTGTGGGACTAGACTCGGAATAAAGTGGAAAAGGTACAAGGGCATTTTTAAGCAAGCCAAAGAATTGTCTTCCAGTCAATGAAGGGGATTAGAAACCTTTAAGAAAGAACTTGGGGGTACTGGTGGATAAAAAGCTGGACATGACCTGACAATGTGCACTTGCAGCCCAGAACAGCAACTGCATCCTGGGCTGCATCAAAAGCAGTGTGGCCAGCAGGTCGAGGGAGGTGATTCTGTCCCTCTAGTCTGCTCTGGTGAGACTCCACCTGGAATACTGTGTCCAGCTCTGGGCCACCCAACAAAAGAAGGACATGGACCTGTGGAGGGAGTCCAGAGGAGGGCCACAAAGATAATGAGAGGGCTGGGGTTGTTCAGCCTGGAGACGAGAAGGCTCTGGGGAGACCTTACAGTGGCTTTCCAGTACTTAAAGGGGGCTTACAAGAAAGATGGGGACAAACTTTTTAGCAGGGCCTGTTGAAAAAGGAAAGAGGCATAAATGAGCTTAAATTTATTAGTTAAATATAAAAGACAAGAAAGCTGGAGGGGAAATACTGTGATTTATTTTCTTTTACTAAAAACTACAAAAAGATTCTCATATTTTAGTAGTCTGGACAGTGCCACCAATCGATAGTTTTAGAACGAGTTCTTCCTTTCAGAAAAAAAATACTTTTCTCTCTCACAGGTGTTTGGGTGATGTCTGGGCGAGGGGGAAGGGAGAATACAGGGATTAAAATTTATTAAGCAGTATTTTTGAGGCTCCTCCTGTGATGAGGATACTATTACTGATTTCAAAATACAAATAATTTGAAAGTTCTGGCACGTGTTAATCCCAAAGGCCACCTACTTACACCACTTGCAACTTTCTTTTAAAGATAATTCAGAAGAGTAAACAATAACATTTAGAAAGATAACACAAGTAACTAGGAGAACTGAAATATTTTCTGTCTTTTTATGTTCATTAAGAGGAGCAGTCTTAATGGTGATCCCAGTTTAGAGCACAATGAAAAACAGCAACAAGTAATCCTAAAGATTTAGTGATCAATCATTGCTCAAAAAAACCCCATCAACCAAACCAGCACAATATACAAGCAACAGACATCCCAACATACTACAAATATCATTGTGTAAACAGAAGGCTTACATATGTATAAAGAAATCATACTATAAAATCTCGCTGAAGGAATTCAATAGTTTTGATCAAATGAGACTTAATCACTTGCAGCCAAAGAGCCTTATTGCAAAATTGTGCTTATCAATAAATACTGATGCTTACAGTTAAAGGACCTAAAAACTTGAAGCTGTAAAGAATAAAATGTCAATGTTCACTGTGGAGGGAAATTGGAAAGGATGGATAAAATGGAGTCAGTCTCTTGACTCCCTCTTCCGCATCTGTGAGATTCTTATGAATTACAAAACTATCAGTAGAGCCCAAGACTGCAGGACAAATTCTCCAAAGTCACAAAATCATGTAAACACAGAAACTGGCCACAGTAAAGCAGCACTGCATCAATTCAGTAGGGAGTCTCAAGAATGTTTAAAAATCAGAGGCCCACGCCCTAAGATGGCCATAGCACACCCACTACACCAAAACCACCAAATCCCCCGAAAAACAGTAGACTACTGATTTCTCTGATCCCTCTTTATCAATTCCCCAAAGGCCTCCAATGACAGATGGGCAGTTATTTATCCATGGCAGTGAACCATTGTTAAAGGAAAATCAGAATACAAAGAGGTTTTGCATTAGTGTCATGAAACTCAGCTTTCTTTAACAAAGTATATGCTACCAAAATGCGTATCTCCCGACTGTGTATGTGTCACATCTTTCAAAATGAAGCTCTTAAAGGAAAAGCATTTGGGGAAATTTCTGTTTGGAAGTCACTTAGCATATAATGGGTGCTATCCTAAATAAATAATTAATAAGTTAATAAATAAATTATAACAACGTCTGCAGCCTTAACCACGGAAGCAACCATCAAGGCAGATCAGGGAATATGAACTACCGTACCACAGTGGGATGTACCATTATTGGTGTGTAGCAGGGAGAAATGAATCTCTAAATACCTGCTTTGTTAGGGCCTGATGCTCAATGTACAGCATTGAAATACGTTGCCTCTAATTTAAAACATTCTCATGTTTATCTGCTGCCTAGACATCACTGGTGTGCAAGCAAAAAATTACAAATGGTTAAAAATGTTAAAAGCTGCATATTCTATATTCTTAAATACATTACAGTAGCCCTACTTATGCAGTGCTTCCTACTCAATATAGTCATCATTTTGCAAAGACCCTAAAAATTCTTGTAATGCAAAAGGCGAAACAGTTCTTTCATCCTACAAGTGAGACTATTCCAGTTGATTTATTACTGTACGGTAATGCTGTAATTCTGCATTTGGCCTAGTAGGTGCCTGATACACGGAATCACCATTTGTCCAAGGCAATCCTTCCATAGTATAACTACAAACTGCCACTTGAGGAAAATTAATTGATGGAAACCTTGATCAGTCTGGATACCTATAGTTAAATTATATTCTCAAGGACCTCTCCAAAGTCACCAGAGCTGTACATAAATTTGCGGGTTTTTTTATTAAAAAGAAAAAGAAAAGTATTAATGGAAAGGCTCCAGGTATTGTCTTATAAAAGAATCTTGCTTTTTCACATGGATCCTGAATAAGAATCCTATTTAACTAATAAATTACTTATTTTATAGCTAAAACTTTTCTTCTGTATCTTATACAAAAATTTCCTTGAACAATAGTACTGTAAGGATAGACTTTCAGCACAAATATTGGATCCGAATAATATCTGTCCTATATACAGCTTTTGTAGAAGAAACAGTCTTATTTTAGTTTATTATGAAACTGAATTTGGTCCTCTATACCATTATCAATCTAGTCACAAAAACAGTTTGGGGTCTAGAAATGTTATTCTCATTCAATACATTAATCCCATTATTTCATTGCCTAGAAGTGAAATCTTATAATATAATCTCCATGGTAAAATTTAGAGATAGACTTTCATGCAGCCTAGGTACATTTTTAGCCATTTCATCAGATTAGACTGATACACAACTTCACTGTTCGCCTACTCCTCTGCTGTAGTTCCTAGTCTGACGTGCTTTTGTAGAACAAGGCGATTTCTATACTTCTCACTTTATTATACAGCATTTTGATCCTTCTGTAGGTAATGGAACTTGTTCCTGCGTTTTCACTTATGTAATTTTCTGACTCCTGTGCCTTGTTATTTTCCTTTCCTCCAGTCACCAGCCTATTCTGGAAGCCCTCCTTGACTCCCAGTCTTACCAATAATTAAAAAATGCCAATACTGTTTATATCCTAGCTTTACTCCAATGTACTATATATAATTATGTAGTACCAAGGAACTATATTACGTTGGTTTGTTTTTATAACACTGATAGAATTTATAGCAGGCCTTCTTAACTGTACCCACATGGATGTAACAGAAAACTGCTTACCCTCATTTATCTTTGTTAGTTAAAGCTTAAATTAGACCTTAAAAAACTATGTATCTAGTTGATGTTATTTTTTCAATAAGAAGTGATAATTTAAATATTGACATTTGAGATGGCACCAACATGTTTTTGTCTTCTGCTATGGTTAGAATATTTTATTATATCTGCATGTCTGTCTTAATTTTGTTGGGTTTTTTTTCATTTTGCCAAATCCAGAAGCATTTCTTTTTATTTCAAAGTATTTCTATGTTTGTAGTAAATTAAACATTAATCTTTCTCTGCAAATGTCAAGTGATATTTAAATGTTTTTCTGGCAGATAAATGATTATTAATATTAATGCAACAAAATCACAGCTCTTTGTCCTTTCTTTGATATTTAAGAAAAAATTAAGAATGTCAAAACAGTTCTGCAAAAAGAGAATTCATTGGTCTACCATCCACTCTTCATTAGCCTGAGAGGTAAAAAATTACTGATCTTGTGAGACAATGTGTTTATAGAATCAGAAAGGGTTGAAAATGAATTACTCTATCAGTGGTAGAGTGTGTATCACTTCAATGTGAAAATGCCTTGTTAAAGTTCATTTTCATTTAAAGCCCCTTTTTTGTCATTCAAAAAGCTTTAGCACAATGAAAGAGTCTTTGTCACTTTCATAATTAGACCCTCTTGCACTAAATGAGAATAAAATCTGATCAGAAGTCCATACAGGCAAGGTCATAAATCAAACAGAAAAGCTCCATGAACAGTCCTGTAAGATGTCCAAAGGCATACACAGCTTGGAATTAAAGCACAGTAGTCAGGATCCACTCCCAGAAACACAGCAGAAAAAAGCCCCAATAATATCTGTTTGACAGGCTAAATTTATCTCCATATTCTGTAGCCCTATAAACACATTTTGCTGTTTAGATACAAAAGCAATTTCAGCACCAAGGACAATTCAAGAAAGCAAACAGCTGTTAAACTACTACTATTACCGTTTGCCAACCAAAGTCAAATTAATTTAACTTAATGCTCTCACTTCAAACTGTGGCAGTTAAAAAAAAAAAAAAAAAAAAAAAAAAAAAAAATAAAAAAAAAAAAAAACACACAAAACCAA
>VFFE01006752.1:28235-88721 GCA_008921705.1 Burhinus oedicnemus | reverse complement strand
TTAAAAAAAAAAAAAAAAACAAACAAACACCACCATGTATGATAATTGTCATAAAGCAGGAACAAAAATTGTATTAACAGATAAAACTCTTTAGGAAACCAAGTTTAATTTTATATATGTAAGTGAGTATGCAGCCCAGCTCAAACCTAAACTGGATTTTATTCAACTTATTTTCATTTTCAGATGAAGGTAAAAAGATATTTTGAAAGATGTAATGAAATTCTCAACCTTGGACAAGTTATGGCGAGAGTGACAGCACATCACTCTCTCTACTCAGGGATCATCTGAATACCATCAGGAATCCAAGCCACCGACATACTATTTTACTCTCCATGTTAACACAAAGTGAGGATTTCATCAGCAGATGCCTAAAACATGGGGTGAGTGGAGGGCAAGGAGAGGGCAAGGTCGGAAGTCAAGGGGAAGACTGTTATAAGGAGGCAGTGCGCAATGAAAATATGTATTCTAGAATAGATGTACTTTTTACAATTCGATGTATTATGTTAACATTAAATGCTAATTTTAAATATTAATCAGCTGAGAGTTATTTGTAAACTAGCTACATGCAAACAGGAATTTTAATGAAAACACATATTTATATCCATAAAGTACACATATATGTGTAGACATTTGGATATATTTCTACCTTCAAATACATTGCTATGTACATTAAAAATGTGCAACTTTCCTTTATGAGCTTTTGTTTTCTAACAGTATTTTCTCTGCAGAACCAAGCTGTTAAAGTCATGTCTCTAGCCATGTAAACACAAAACTACTTTCAAAGTAATGACTTGGTTGGAAGGTGTGGGTGGTTACATGTCTGTCATATGTTCCCAAAATGTCAGCTTACATTAATTATAGAATGATCATAAGTAATTCAATTCCACATATTTAGGAGACATACAAGAATTGGTCTGCTAAGCAACAGACTGAAAAGCATTAGTGTGACAAAAAGAGAGTAAGGCATTTTTTCCATCTTCATACAGTCTCACACTTCAGTTCACTAGCAGTGAACTTCTCGAGTTGGTTAAAAGGTAGTGAGGACACAAGTGAGTGTCCTCTTGGACACAACCACCTGCGTTTGAGTCACAAAAAGAATGTAATTTGCCTTGTCTATCAGACATACAGGTATCTAAAAAGTGCAAATTGCAAACTACTGTACAAGCAAACCAAGCCCGGGAACTGTGACGAGGGCATGCAGGTGATTAAAGAAAGAAAATGGATTTAAGATGGATGGGACGAGAATCTGAGTCAGATATATTATTGAAATTGAACTGCCTAGATCTTTTTCTTATAAGTGAGTACTCCAAAAAGCCAGTAAAGCTTTTAAACAAAAAGCAGGGTTTTTTACTATATAATAAACTAGATTAATTGGCTTTTAAATAAAGAAAACTCAAAATGACTAAGTAAGAAGGAATAAAAACCAAAACAGATCTCTCCTGCCCACTGCGCCCTTGCAGGGAGATAGTACTGTTACCACAATTGCCTTTAGTTTCCTACTCAGTGAACTTCCTAGAATTGCAACAAATTCTCAGTGGCCTCCACTGGATCCCCAGAAAAATACTTGTCACCTCTATGGCCAACCCTGTATCTGTTCCTTCTATTTCTCAAGAGTTTTGCAGTCTGCAGGCGCTCCAGCCTCCCTGCTTGCTGCACCCTCACCCTCACTCTCCTGCACATGCCACTTCATGCTCTGAAAGCATCTCACTTCCAAGCAGGATCAGCAGCTCTCAATGGAGGGCAAAATCTCCCCTCCCTCTAGATGGTTCCATTTTGCTCTGTCTTTCCTCTGTTGACAGGGCACAAATGAAACAAAGAACATTTCTTTCAATGGGTTTAAACAGAAAACTTCACCAAATCAGTATTGTAAAAGACACCTCTCTGATTCTCCCTAACATCTCCTGATTCTCACATACTATGTATCCACGCAGGGACAAGTCAAGCGCTACAGCCAATCAAATAAATCATAACGCCAGGTAGATCCTTCTCAGCATGCCCCTAGTATTCAGCTCCTTCACACCTCCTCATGAAAGGGAGAGAGGATACCAAAGGAGAGCCTTTGTAACCAGGATTTCAGATCTTCCCTTTTCCCCCATGCCAACAAAATCTCATACCTTCTCTTTTACTTTTGCTGCTACTTTTCATGGTTATCTTCAACATACTAAACCCAGAGGAAACTACAACTTTCAAAGTCCTATGAAACATGACTATTATTTTAAGCCCCATTTCTTCATAACCAAATTCTTAACCAAATGCTGCCGCTACAGCGGAAAAAACCCCAGCACCTCTGCCAGCTGAGTCCCCAACCAACCAATGCCTTTCTGACTGTCAAAACTGGGAGTTACTACAACTGAAACATCTTAAAGAAACAGCTCTTTATATTGCAGCTATATTAGCAAGCAATTAATGGGAGCCAGACAACCCAGAGCAGAGTGGAAGGGTATAAGACATGGAGACAGAAGGAGGACTACATCCATGAAATAGCGGCAAGTAAGGTCCTTCTAGGTAGGCTAACAGGAAACCCAGAGCTTTTGGAAGAGAGAGTGTGGCCTCACAATTCATAAGCATGTTCTCAGCCTCTCTTTCTGAGTCTTTCCATCATACTGCAGGTCTGATCTCCACCCATCTGCTAAGAAAGACAGGTAGCACTTGGTCTTACAGATATCAGTTTGCTCCTAATGAGGAGGCACATAATCATAACCCTTCAGCAGGTCTTCAGCTGAAATACCTTGATCTTTGTAATGTTTATTCTGTATTAATACAAGAGCAGACCAATTATTCTCATATTACTCATGTCTATATATAGGCTGAGGTACAGGGTATAGTCAGAGGCATATTTGAGTCAATAAGCTATTTGCAAAACCTTAGATGGTGAGATAAGTGGGAGGTTTGGGCTATATAAAGGCATGGTCTGCAGAGATGCTCCTATATTAATAGACAAAGTCAATCACATCATATACTGACTTTTTCTGCTCTTCTAGTAATTCTCTGATATCCAGAAGTTTCTAGCCTAGAAAGATGCCCAGCTAAAATTGATTTAGGATTCTAATTAAGTGGATTAAAATTAAATTTTCTTTTATTTGACTGTATCTCCAAATTTATTCTCACTACATCTGTGTTCGGTAGGACCACATTTTTCCCAAAAGAGATACAAAATTAAAAAAAGAAAGATGTAGATTTTCAAAATAGACAAAAGCTTCTTACAAGTTATTTCACAAAACCAGAAAACAAATCAATATTTTAAAAGTAATTAGTACTTAAATCACGATACAGTGATTGTTGAGCTGTTTTATTGTTTCTCATGGACATCAAGTGACCTTGGTCACTTATATAGTTCAAATGTTGCTTTTGAATCTTCAACAGCAGTGACATACACACACATTTAGCAGTACTATTTCTATTCAAAATTAGTCTTACTGAATTTCTAAACAGAGGTACCACTTTACCTCTATTTATGTAAGAACTCAAAGAGGTATCAAACCTTTTCAATTAAAAACAACAACAAACCCCACTACTTTTGTTATATACTGTATTGTACTTCTAATAGTACACCCTGTCAGTGAATCCATAGCAAGGTCATTTTATACCAAAATCTAATCTTAAAAAAAATTCTTTCTTCTCATATAAGAAGCTGATGGGGTATTAATGTAAGTCCTTTAGCACATAAAGCATATTAAATATGAGATAAAAGGGTTAACTAAAATTGCTTCTTTAAATACATCCAAGGTTAATTTCAATTTTGAGTTTGAATATATACGCTTGCACTTTACAACACATTCATAATGACATACAAAAATCTTTTTCTCTATTAAATGCATTAGAAAGATTTATTACATTATGAGACATTGTGCAAGCAGTTGCACAACAAAACGATTAGCACCTTAAGTAAGTAATTATTCGTGGTTCCTAATTTTAATAATAGTCTAGCTCTTTAACTTTTGTAATGTACTTCTTTTATTCATTTACTTAGAAATAAAAATGTGGATATTTAATGTATTAGTAGAACAATTTTAAAATGTTACTATCAATAGTGAAAAACTTAAATAAAAGATGTATTAACATATGTCACTGGCTTTTTCAAAAGCCAGTCTTCAAAACCAGGAACTTACGAAGTCTTTATCTTCAGTTTCATGTTTTTACCATACTGACATGAAAACATTTCCTCTGTGACTGAAAAATTACTTTCTATCATACTGCTGATGTGCAAGGAAGTCAGCAACAGAAGGACCTTTTGCTTTTGAACATCCCAGACTCACAAGAAAAATGGCAGTCCCACTGTCTGCTCTAAGGATTGAAATAGTTTATAATTTAGGACTTACAATTAAAATTAAAGAGACTGAACAGGTGGCCAGCTTCCTATAGTTCACTAGGATGGCAGGAGAGTTGTAAATACACATTTATAAAAAAAAATATTTCTTTTACAAGTAAGAATATAATGGGGGGGGGGGAGGGGTGCGGTGTTCAGAAAACCTGAAGGATTATCAGGCATATTTGATTTTTAAAAAAACCTTATTTTTTATAATCAGTAAATTGATTTTGTTAAGTGAATACAAAAATTCACTTGCAAAATCCAATTCTATACATGTTGAGGGGTTTGGCCCTTGCAGAACCAGGGATTACACAGTCACGTGGATATTAGTATCTTTCTTTTTTCCCCTTTCTCTCTTATTATTTTTTAATTTGCTTGCTGTACCTTACTGCTGATAAGGCCTAGAACCCAACCTGAAACAGAACCCACACAAACAGACCTTACTTAGCCTGAACGCCCTCCATTAAAATTGTGTGGTTCAAGGCAGCACCACCTGCATATCATACTACAGAACAACTACACTGGCTAGTACCCTCACAAGGAACTGAGTCTCCGCCTTCCTCTGCAAAGCATTTGACATACTGATACCCAAACCATATTAGGACATTTTTCTGGTATCATCTGGCAAACAATAATAAAAATGGAGTAATAATTTGCTAATAATTTGGGGGGGCTCTATTACATCAAAACAAGATTATTTTATAGGATTAAAACATGTTAATTAAGAATACCAATAATAAATAAATTTATTTTATTTGGTTAGATTTTCTGGGTCTTGAAATCTTTCTGCAAGATTTGAAATAATTCACAAACTATATCTTTCAAATGTAGTATCCACTATAAAATCACACTGGATTGCATTAATCAGCCTATACTTAATTTTCTCCACATTTTCTAATTCATACACTTTGGAATTTTATTTTGCTAAAATATGTTAGCCTGTATTTGCTACCACTAAGAAGCCACATATATAATAAAGACTAAATGACAATTACCAAACTACCGTAATACACCTTTCTGATTTCAGTATTCTTTCTTTCTCATACGAATCAACAATTTAACATATGTCTTCCAGTTATTATTATCAGTTAACAAAGCTTGTTACAGTACTCTCAAAGCACACAATATTGCTTATCTCCTCATCTGGGTTAAATCAGCCAAAACTGAATAGGTTGCAAAAGACAATGCTTGTTCTCCCTACTCCTTCTTTACTCAGCTGGTTCATTCTTCATTAGTCTGAGTCAGTGCAGATAATCTAACACAATTTTTCCAACAGTATTTAAATTTTCCTGTACTGCTAAAATAATATCAGTTATTGTTACATTATATCTGAAATAATATCTATTATTCCTAATATCTGTTGAAGCATGGCAGACTCTAAAACAGCATCCCTACAAAGGAAAGTCCATCTTATCCACTGTGATTCAGGATGACACATACTTTGTTCAATTTTAAAGAGTAATCAAAGGTGTGGGCTTAAATCCAATTAGTGTACTTCAAAGAAGATAATGTCAAAATGCTTCAAATGGTGATTCTACTGTATAACACTGAAGCTCTTAACTTCTGTAAGCCTCAGATTTCTGAACTATAAAATGAAAACAAAAGCACCTTGTAAAGCACGTGGTGAACTCCTTCAGTAACAGATTATAAGCATAAGCTATTATTAACTAGGCTAATATTCTAAAGAGAAAATAAAAGCAGAGGTCTTGGAAGTCGTGTATTTACTTCCTAAGAAGTATCTAGATGTCATAATGACTGTTACACTACAGACATACTGAACAGACACTTTTAATTGAACTTGATTGTAATCCCTCAGAATGTTCTTATTTTCATGCCATCTAAACAGTTGTCTTTCTTCTACCATTCGCTCTTACTGACTTCTGGCCCACTGAATAACAGAACTTTTTCCCAATTGCCACATGACTGTTAATTCATAGAAAGTTTCACAAGCTTATGATCTGACCCAAAGCCAACGGAAATCATAGTTTTGCAGAAATTCTTCCACTGATTTCTGCCTTGGATCAGGCACTGAAGATTTGGGATCTGTCAACACAGATCTCCTGGGCTTGAGAAAAGATTTAAAATCCACAGTTGAAGTTTTTGGTAAGAAACTTTTCCTTTCCAAAAGAACATGCAGACTGATTAAGGACAAATAATCACCAAACATCAGGACAACAGTTCCAGATCCCAGTTCCTTTAAATAAAAAAATTTAAAAAAATTTAAAATCGAAAAATTTAAAAAATAAAAATAAAAAAAATAAAAATAAAAGAGAAAACATTTTGGAAAGACAGATTTTAGAAAATCTTTCAAGGAAGAATAGTAGGGATATTTGCAGAGGAAATCACGTGAAAATGGGAAACCATGACTGAAAGAAAAGGGAAAAAAAACTTTACTGATGGAAATGCAAATACAAATGTGAGAGAAGGAAATAAATGGATCACTAAATCCAAAAGGATAAAGAAGAGCACACAGATGGGAATAATGAAAAACAAAACAGATGCTCATGGAAGGCCAACAACATGGAATCCTAGAAATGAGGATAACAAGGTTTAATTCAATATAGCATTCAATGTACAGGCTCAAGAAGTGGGGCTCAACATTCTCTCAACATACAAAAGATACTCCAGCAATAACGTACAAAAATGCAGACAGGAAAAAGAAATAACAGGCAGGATAGCATTGTGATAATCAAGTAAGAGGATGACAAAGTGTTTGGGATAAGTGAGAAGGGATCAATCCTGAAGCTAATGAAACAGAAGAACCACAGGAGATACATGCATTAATAACCAAAAGTCAAATTTCAACTTGCTGTCATCTCTTTTTTTTTTCAGATGAAAGCATAAATAATTATAACATTTCTGTTCCATTCTTTGTCTTTACTGTTTAGTAAGGAGTACATCTACAATGCATTTCAGAGAACTAGAACATCATCATACATCACCCATTTCAGACACAAATTAGCTAGCTAGCTCTGGTATTCTGACAGCAACGTATCTGTAACAGCACGAAACTCCGAGTGAACTGACCATCTCAGGACTTACCCAGTTTCAAGACATCTTGGGCTGTGCTAACATTGCTATGCAACTGAATTTGACTGTGCCTACACAAGTGCCAGTCAGCTCAGGGCAGGGATTTGTGCATTTATATAGTCACTAGAGCGTTGAAGATATTTCATGATACAACTTAACAGCGATATGAAAGATATCTATAAAGCATTATATAAATGAGACTTAATATAAGTGAATAAAAACTGCAGATAAGAAAGACAAAAAAGGAACAGAAACATCAAAAAAAAATATTAGTCAGTCATTTCAAAATTCACTGTGAACATAATTTCTTAAGCTGACCACTGAAATGCTGAAAGGAAAATACAAAATACATCTAGATGCATTATTCCTTAGCTCTATATATTTTTCTATTGTATTCATGAAAAAGGCTTAAAAGTTTTCCACATCAGAAATTTGACGTTCATTTACAATCTTAGAAAAAGCTACTAAGAATGAATCAGTCGTAATGTAGTACAGTAGCAACAATAAACATTCAAAACTATTTTTTTACAACAGAATAAATCATAATTCTTATGAAAAAAAAGTTATCTTACAGTTTCAGATGTGAGAAAAAGAGATGTGATTCTACCAGAAATTGTTAGAATATAATAATAACCCTTAATATATTATGGTAATTTACCTTCACATTATGTTATTGTAGTAGATCCTGGAATTCCAGTAGCTGTCTAAGGAACATACAGTGATAATATATGGTTTGTTCCCAGTTTGTTTTCAGAAATACAAACACTAAATCAAAATTAGCATGCTAAAGGCTGAACCTAGAATGCAATTAGATTACTAAACAGACTCAATAAACGTAAAATGAAGTTCTGCATATACCCCAAATAATGTGTTTCCCACCTAATAACTTGTACCCAAATTCCCATTAGGCTGGGCAAAATATTCTAAAATATTTTCTCCTAAAATCAGATAGTATCAATCCAAGAATAAAAATACTTTTGGTTTATGCAGAAACAGCTCTGCTGAAGTATGTTTTTCAACCAGTATTCTTTCAAAAGTACAGACCATTACGTATTTCAGAGTGCTTTGTCTCTTCTTGCATTACAGTGGCAGCTCAAACAAGCAAAGGTCTTCATTTAGCTGGGTAACTTTGGAACAGCAGGCCGTTGAGAATTTTAAAACAATTTAGGGAACAACAAGAAGAACAAAATCTCTCTGATGCATATTCTAATTTGGGGGTGGAGGGGGGGATGGGAGAAAAAAAAAGTGTTAACCTTCTAAGTGATTTCTAAAGGACCTCTGGAGATTGTCTAGTCCACCAGCCCTGCTCAGAGCAGGGTCAGCACGAGGAGTTTCCTCCATACTGCGTCTACTCAGGTTTTTAATACCTCCATGGATGGAGACCCCAGGGCCTCTCTGGGCAGCCTGTTCCAGTGTCTTCAACTCATTTAAAAAAAAAAAAAAAGTGATCATACAAAGGTATTCATTTATTTGGAGCTGAGAAGCAAGTAAAAGAAATATTGTTCTCCCAGTTAGTGCTGCCTAAGCCACGTATTGAGCAAATGGGCAGCACCACATGTTGCGTGTCGCACAGTAACAGAGCAACAGCAGCACCGCACCCCTGCGCAACACAGCCGATGTCCCTCCGAGCGCAGGACCTGATGCAAACATTTCGAATGTGTTTTCTCTGTGTTAGTCCCTTTCGTTTTGTTTCCTTACTCTATAACATCACTATTTGATCAAATCTAGTACAGATAATACAAGATATGAAAGTTCCTAAATTTCATTCATCGTTTGGTTCATACGAAACCAATGCAAAGCACTCTTCACATTTCTCAGCCATTTTGCACTCATTTCACACAGCTGAAATTACTACCAAAGGTGCTAGGCAGTCAAAAACCATGTCTTTTGTGCTCCTGTCTTCTGCAAAACAGGGATAATATTACAGGTTATTGAGTGTTCTGATGCCACTGCGTCTTTTATTCTCAGTACAGCCATTCCTTCTGATAATCTATATAGCACCACCAGCATAAGCAGAGTAAAGAACACTTTTCAATTTCTTCTAGTTCTGAATGGCTCTGATTTAAAAAGACAGAGGTTAAGGATATAAACAGGACAGTGAAGGCAGAGAACTACTCTGGGGAAATAGCAAGGGGAAGCATCCCTAACAAAATAATGCCTAAATTTTGCCACTGGCACTGCTCTTCACTGTATTTTCCCTGCGTCTTGAGAACCCAGCAAGATGAAATTCTGGAAGGGTGGCTGGCAGCTCTTTTTAAGGCTCAAAATCAGATAAAAATCTAAGGTAAAGTTAAGGTCTGCACTGCACCCATCAGAAGAGATTGACCTGGACCTACCAATCACTGAAAACTAACGATTCTCTATTTTAAGAAGCAGTTATTCAAAGCAATTATTTCCTTAGCCAGTAACTGAATAGTAAGTCACCTGGTACTCTATAGAGTAACTATAGATTTATTCAAATCCAGGCACTTTATATGAGAATTTTGCATCTCGTCATCAGTGGCTTCCAATGCCGTTATAAAAATTTTTAGGTAAAGCACAAACTCAGCTGGACTTTTTTCTTCGTACTTTCAACAGTCACAGGCCTCTATTGTGCCAGTATATATACATACCTCTATACATTCATGAGTGATTAACTGACGTCACAATCATGTTCATATTAACATGTGTAGTTTGAAATAAACACAGCTGCATTTATGTCAATGATTTTATATTCAAATATATCTGATTATGCTGAAATAAACACAGCTGCATTTATTTCAGTGATTGTACATTCAGATAAGGATATTTGTTCAGTGTAATGTAATGTTCCTTCACACTGGCAGGGACATTGCAATTCTTTCTTGTATTTCCCTCTATCATTTTTCCAGATGGAAAATTTTGAGCAGAGCCAGAAAAATGGAAACCAGAAAATTTATCTCGGAACCTGGTATATATGAAAATCCTTCTGCTTATTCTTAAAAATTACTTAAACATCTTTGTATAAAGTATCTTTGGTGTTAGCTTTTTTTAATTCCTTCTCTGTCAAAGAGCAAGCTTACAAAAGACCCACCAAAACCTGAAAGTCTGATGGAAGTGTAAGCACCAGCAATGCATAGTGCGAGATCTTAAGAATTGATCTGTATCGGGTGTGTTTCTGGACAACTGCTGTTAATGTTAGCACAGCATCTTCAACCACTATCTTCCTAAGAAAATTAGTTTGAATGGAAACAATAACTGTACGATTTTCCTTCCTATTATCTGATCAAATTAGAGTTTTGCATGATGTTAATTTTGGCTTGTAACTATAACCTGTAATCTGTTTCTAGAAAATAATAAAAGATTATCATATGTACTAAAAGTGATTAACCATTTAACCAGATGTATCTATCAGGTGAGAACAAGGTCTAGCCCAGTAACTGCCAGAAACGGAACCCTAGAGAAGAGCATGGGAACAAAGCAGTCATTTGAAGAAACCTCCCCAAACTAATTGCCCAATTTACAATGTACAGTTTATGAACCTTCTGAGCCAGAGATGGTGTCAGTGTTCAGTAGCTCTCAGCTGATTTTTCTTCCCTGGTCAGTTGTTTTTTTTGCTTGAAAGCATGACACGTGTGAAATTTTAGCATCCACAACATCCTGCGGGAAGAAGATCCGCAGCTTAATTAAACAATATGTGAGGAACCATTCTCCTTTGTTTGGTTTCAACATATTAACTGCTAGTTTCATTTGATGGCCCCTAGTTTTTGTACAAAGAGAACAGACAGGGAACGACTGTTTCATACCCATTGACATTTTGACTAAGAATCATGATTTAACAGACCTCTAATATATTCTTCCTCAGTTGTCTCTTTTCCACACTAGGGATTCCTACTCTATCTGGTTGCTCCTCACACAGAGGCTGTTGAAAATCTGCTCTGAACTTACAATTATCTGATCTAAGCCATTTCTGCTTCCATTTCCAGTTGCTTATTCCAATCCCTCTCAGGCCAGACAAACAGCAAATCAACACGTGTGTTTGTGTGCTAGTGAGGAGATGCAAACATGCAGTAAGAGGCAGGAGGGAAAGGCTAGGTCTCGAAGAAGGTAGCATGATAATCAGAAGACACACTGACTATGAAAATTATAATCAGCACACCAACTACAATTAACATCCTAATTCTTTACTGATGCTATTATACTAATTCTTCTTGCATTGTCATTAGCTCCATAAGTCATTAACATCTATTTCTCACAAGTTGAGATACTTGACTAATGCTGTATTTGTTAGCTGGTACCACATCAACACTAAGCACTCCCTCATTCGTAAAAATGTCTCCCATACTATATTCTGTTTAGATATTTAAAAGGTTAATATTTAGTTCCATTTGCAATGCTGACCTAGCAAGAAAGAAATTAATTTGGCATTACAGCAGTAACATCAATTTCCCATGTAACTTTAGTAATGCATTTACTGGAAAGAGATTAATATCAATTCCATAAATCATTCACATGCTTTTTCCGGAGTTTGAGACATCTGAGTAATGTCATATATGTTAACTGATATCACTCTGTGCATGCTACATCCATTAATCTATGCCTAGGGTCATCATTAAAAAACAAAAAAAAAATCAAAATCAATCTTTTGTTCTTAATTTTTTTGTGACTTCTCACTTACAGTAATCCAAAGGTATTGATACTCTGATAGAATAACACTGCTCTGAACTGAGAACAGACATTTTCAGAAAAAGGAAACATTTGCTAAATTATCCCTACTGGTAACCACTTAATATCTTTATGTGAAATATGGCATAAATTACTGCCAACGAGTAAGGAAATAACTAAAATAAAGTGTTTTGTTAATCAGACACACCTCAATGCCACAAAAGTAGGCTGAAAACAGACATCATTACTGGAATAATGTATCGACTTTCATTTCTTTTGTTTCTACATTGCACATGAGCATTCTCATAGAAGTGAAAGCCAAAACATTCTACCTGATGTAGTGATTCTAGCTATATGTGAAACATTATAATATAGGAAATTTGGAATAACAACTAGTTTTTGCTCCCAAACACAGTTTAGTCTACTACAAAAAAGTGTTTACACTTGAAGAAAGCAGCTTGAAACAGCTTTTGCACTTTTTATTTCTATTAATGTGCCATTATTACATTTGCCCATATTGCTTTCCTCCTGTTCTAGGTTAATATAGTAGTGCCAGAAATCAAGGTGAAGGGTATTTCTGTTCACCTAAATGTAAACACACACAGGATCAGCTTGTTTAACAATTTTGGAAGCCTATTACAATTCTGTATTAGATGGCCAAAATACAACTGTTTCCTAGGGTGGATTTCAGTTTTTCTTTGAACATAATGCTAACAGTATCGTGTTCTGTATCATCTTAGTTTCCACTGTTAAACTTTTTACAAGCAAAAATACCCATTCCCGAAAATGTTTTGCAACTCAAATTTTATAGTATTTTCTTAATCATGACTAAGATTAATCTCACCTAATTTTAGCTGTCTAAAGTTACATGTCAGGTCTTAACAACTGGGACATAGGCACCCCCAAAGGGCAATTCATCCTATATTATCTTTGCTTTTGTTCAAAAGATATCTTCCATGGTAAAGCTCAATGGCCTATTTCACGCCTATAAGTGGTTACAATGAGATCAGCGGAATTACAATCACTTACTGCAATTTTGAGTGTTGTGCAAAGTGTTTTATAAGTACATTATCCTATTTTTGAAATATAGAAAGATATTTAAAACCTTAACAAAAATGATACGAGGGTACTTCTCAGTCACATGAGATCTCTTACTACATTGCAAATCTTAACTCTTTCCAACTGATTAATATCATTTGCAATCCATCAGCACTGAATTTTTTTATCAGGTTTCTGATACAAAATATTTTATGAACCTGTTGTAGGAAAAAACAAACTAATGTTTGTCAGTCATTTTCACTGCAAGGTGGTGGTACATCAGTCAATATAATAATATGAGGTTTACAGTAATTGAGATTGAATCTAAAATTTTACAAAACTTTAATTACAACCTTTTGAACATAAACCACAATACACAAATTACCCAATCATAACATTTTTTCATTAAAAAATAAGAATTCATCCAAAGGATAGAAGATTTAATGACTCTTGGCGGAGTTCCACTTTTTGGTTGAAATGAGAATAAAAGCAGACGGCAGCTTCATTTCTAATTTCAAGAAACACAGTATTTTTTAACATTTAAACAGCATTTTATTTGACTAACAAGCCAAAATATGTATTTTCAAAACCTTATAAAAAGCCCCTGTATTTAACAGTATGAATACTGAGATTTACGAAGCTCTGTGAGCCAACACTGTTCCTTCAATCCTCAAAAGTAATTATAAAACAAGCAATTTGAGCCACAAGCAGCAGAAACTGTCGAGCTTCATTTTTTTAACCATCCTCACAACATATCACAGTCTATCACCTATCTCCAGCTTCCTCCCGTGTTCGCTAAGACAACCTACCACGCAAGACAGAGGGCACTGTGGTTAATCCAGAATTATGTACAGGCCAGAGTGACCAACCAATACACCCGTGGTGACTGGCAAGCCAGATGATACCAAACAAAAGGAACAATATTTGAATTTTGCTTGCATTTTTCTTCAGTGAAGACACAGCTGGTAGTGTCAACAGAAGTTTTTCGTATCCCGGTTCTCTACATCAAAAGCGTGGGAGGCAAACACTATAGCAGTTTTGAGACCACCTTGTAAGCACTCTGTGATGGAACTGTGAAGGCACCTTGTGGCAAACAATCTTTGCACAATAAGAATAAAGGTGTGGATGCCTCTGTGGGCACAGGTGTATTCTAAGCTCAGAGGAACTTTGGTCCTGTGAAAGCATTATGAGCCCTGCGGTGAGGATGGCTGCTGAGTGGAAGGCATTTCTTACAGACTTTTTGAAGGCATACTTCTGTAGCAGTTCTAGGAATACAGCCTGAATGCATGACAGTGTGAGCCATGCTTTGTACCCTGCTAGAATAGGTGTTGATGGACTCTAGACAGTCCAAGATGAGGTATCTTAAAGAGTAAGTCATCCATATTGCCTGATGGCATCCTCTAGACTACCACAAGAATCCAGTACGTTTGAGGTTTCTCCTGATTTATATGAGACAAGTGTGCAGGGAACCTGAACTCAAACTGCTTCAACACTCAGAGAATCTAGTCCATCACCAATGCTCTCACTGGACAGCATAAACTCAGATCTGTAGATTTCAACCTTTACATAGAAACAAAAAAAAAATGCCCATGACCAAGAGCTTCTGATATTTCATGGTCCATTTCAGAGCTATAGGATAGCTGCAATTGTGTTTCCAATATAATTCATGTGTTCCGGCCTATTCAGCCACGATTTTGGGCTAGGAAGAAAAATTATGTCACTGCCAGCTGTATTTCTTTTCTCTGAATCCTGACCTAAATGACATTTTGCAGCCTGCATAAGCAATGGTCAAATCCTTGAAGTTCCCATGCTTTGGGGTCATTTCCAAAATTCATCCTCCCTTTTGCAGAGCCAGAACACTAGACTGGCATTCCGCACAAAGGATTGAACTGGCACCAGTGCCATGAAAGTATTGGTCTCTTTTTAATGATAAAGACATTTGCTTTATGTTTTCTTTGTTCACTTTGCAAAATACATGTGAAAGGCTTCATGTGTATCATGTAAAATTAATAAATTAAATAATTGTTACTTCATGCAGAAGCAAAGCTACTGCAGTTACATAAGAAAAAATACCAGAAAAAAAAACAAACGTTTTCCAGCACTGGAGGTATCATCTCCAAAAACATCTGGTACAGGAAAAAATGACTAAGCAAATAAAAACAAATCTTAGCCACAACAGAAGAGGCTTCTGACTAAATTGATGCCATCAGAAATAACATACACTAAGCCAACACAAGATAGTAGAGGCAGCTGGCTAAACTAAACTTTAAAGCCATTTAGATCCACACAAAATAAAATGTCTGAAACACCAATTTGCCTGGAGTATAAGATGTCAGATTCCCTGAAGAACATTTTTACATCAAAATCTGGGCCTGACTCCATCAGGAAGGACTTCTTTGTATAGCAAGAGTGAATACATCCTTTTCCCCGAAGCACTATATTCTGCAAAATTCCCAGTTTTGCCAGAACAGATAGGATGAGAAGTGAACATTTGTACAGCACTGCATTGCTGCTAAACTGGAACTGTGTTAATAATTTAATACATTAATGAATAATAGGAAAGGGAACTACAGCTGACCAAATATATACATTTCAAAGGTGACATGTATTTCCCTTAAATTGGTTCTATGTGTAGGTAACTCTGCTTCCATTTTTCCCTGAAACTAACTCATGTTTCTTGTAAAAATTGACATTATCAAAAAATTATGTCGTTGTATGCAAGAAATCTGAATTTTCATCCATTTCTTTTATACTAATGATAAATTAATGTAAAAAGTTTCTTTTGGCCATATATATTCTTAAATACTAATAAAGATAACAAGGAAGATTTCAGTTAGAACACTAGCTTGAATTATGGGAAACACAAATTCAAATTCCTGACATACTCGCAAGTTGATAATTCTCTCTCTTCTTCACTCCTCTGTCTGTTATTTATAAGATAAAGGGTTCAACCGCCATTCTTCGTTTTCAATAACTGTATGTATTTTACACCAATGATTCTTCCACTAGTATTAGATTCGTTAAGGGTAAGTTAAATGCAAGCTACAAACTGGTTAGGTAGCTCTTCTTCTGTAAAGGATCTGGACAGTATAAAGGATCATAAATTTATAGAACTCAACAATGCCATGCTATTGTGACAAAGACTGGACTGTCACATAGCAGAAGTAAATACATTGCAAGGCACGTCATGTAATAAACTCTGCATAGTATCTGGCACCAGCTTATCTGAGTATCATGTTCACCCTGGATTGTTGCCTGTCAAGAAAGGCATGGAACAGCTGGAGAAAGACCAGAGGAAATAAAGAATGATAGAAAATTTGGAAAATGTGACCACTAAGGAACTATTGGAAAAAATTGTAGTTATTTAACCTGAGGAGGGAAACGCCAAGGAAAGATATGATAGCAGTTTTCCATTAAGTCAAAGAAAAAAGGAATTATCCGCTTTCTGTGCCTACAGGACTGGACAAGAATTAATGCATTTTTGGTAAGAACATTTCTACATAGAAGGAAAATGTTACTTATATTGAGTAAATTGCAGCGTTAGAATGGATTGCTGCTTTCTCATTGAAACTTTCCCCACTGAAAATCTCTGAAAAGGATAGATAAATATCTGTCAGGAATGGCAAAAATAGTGTATTTTGCCTCTGAACAACAGAGTAGACTAAAAAGATATCCCAATGCCCATTTGTTATGGTTTGAGGAACCCACAACAACTTATTCTCATTTGGACAATTATTCTCTTAACCGATGACCCCTCCCCACCCAGAAAGGGGAACTGGAAAAAAAACAGAAACCCAAGGGTTGAACTATAAACAGATTTAATAGAATAAGACTAAATAATTAACATTAATAACAGTAAAGAACCAATATTGATACCAATACAAATATAAAATATACAAGGATTATACTCAGCCGATTGTATCAGTAGGAAGCCGTGCACTCCCAGCAGTGGACAGCAAATGTCAGACACTGTGAGCGCTACAGCTTCGGGAGGAAGGGAAGGCCTCAGGGGTACAACACCAGGGCAAGAAGTTCTCAGGACTGTCACCATCAAGGGAGACAGAACTTCTCAGCAAACTTTCTAATTTATACTGAATGTGACGTTCATAGTATGAAATAATCCTGTTGGCCAGCTCGGGTCAAGTGCCCGGGTCTCGTTCCTCCTCATCCCTGTACCTGGCTAGCTCAAAAACACTGAGACCTTGAAACCCACACACCATAGCTGGCTATAAAGTAAATATTTTCACAAATTCAGACACCAGAGTCTTCTAAAAGTGCAGTTTTCCCAAGCATTAGAGGAGAAATTAGTCCTGTGTCGTTCAAACCAAGGCACCATTTCAATTCTATTTTTTATGATTTTTTGAAAGCAAGGCACTTCAAAATAGCAAACTGGACATTGGTTTTCGGACTACATAAAAATACACCTCTCTGTCTCAAGCAAATTCATAGTTGTCAATGCTATTTAATAGAATGATAGCCATTGCAAAAAATGAAAGCATATTAAATGGCATTTCTTCTGTATGTGTTAAGTTTAAACACTTTTGCGGCCCTCTTCTGGTCTCCTCTAGCAGGTCCATGTATTTCTTGTAATGGGGACCCCAGAGCTGGATGCAGTACTCCAGGTGGGATCAGTTTTATAATCTGTTCTTTGGAAAAGGCAATTCCAATGGGATATTACCAATTTTAAGGAGATACGCAAAGAGCATCAATACACTACTGTATAAATGTTGTATACTACTGTTTGCATAATAGGAGGGGATAGATCTTAGCATTAATAACAATTTCATAAAATATCCAATAATGAGGGAATTTGCCTTGACCAGTTAAGGTACTCTAAGCAATTACTTGGCTGACATATAATAAAAGATAAAGTGAATTTACATATGAAGTGTACACAATATTATTATCATTCTTGCTAATGCACTGTCATCATAAGAAAGTAAATGAAGGTATTAATTTTATTCATATTTGCATTTTGGAAGTGTCTGAATATGCAAAGCAACATCACAGCCTCATCATGCTACAATGTAAATAAACACAGTATTTCAAATAGCATCTGCCTCTATCACATGCTATTATTGTCAAAGTATATAAAGTTTGAACATTACCTTTGAACTGAATAAGTCTTTTAATTTAAAAATACAATTAATTCTATTGTTCAAAAACTGGAATTAAAGCATCATGCACAGATTCACATTATTTCGCAAATAATTTGATGGCTGCTACTGATCCTTTTCACTGCAGAGCAGCTTAACACAATAAAGTAAATTTCTCAGCTTGGAAAACTGATTAATTTCATAAGCCATTTTCTGATACAAAAATTCATAAAGCCATAACTATTATGAAATAGCAGCCACAGTATTTTTAAAAATACATAACTGTCGTCTGAACCTTGAGACCTACCTTAAAAATAAGATACTCTTTATTATTCACTGCATCATTTACACCTTTTACATAATGTAATCAAAGGATTTAAATAACTCAATTTAATATTTATCCAGGAACTGGCAGCCAGTATTCTACCCTGAGGGACATAACTCTTCATAAAAAGCTCATTTTACAAGACACTGTAGCAGTTTTGGCATTACCAGTACATCTCACATAAACCGTGCTGAAAACTATAATTTATCCTGCCAAATGCCTTTTGTACATATGGTGTTTAACAGTGCTCTGTAGGTCTATAAGCCAATGATAATAGATTTAAGCTAAAAATCTGGAGACACACATATATGTAACACAAAAATTTAAACAATGCTACATATTCATATTTATTTATTTATTTATTTACCTACATACTACACACACCTAAACATACATGATTCAAAATATTCTTTAGATTAATATACTAACTATAACTCGTGTAAAAATAATTTCTCTTTTAATTTGCAGTAATTTCCTAAAGTTTAATTCTGTCTCTATTGACATCAGAGGTAGAACTTCCATTAACCTCAGCGGTACAGAATTAGGCGACAAGAAACACAAAGAAATATATTTAAAGACAGCATGTAGATGTTTGTAAAATCTTCTAACTATGCAAGGATGGGCTTGGCACTTTACAAGGTTAACTTCCCCAATAAACTTCCAAATTGAATTTTAAAGTAACATATTTCAAATACTACATCTTTGATTAGTGGTCTACAAATACTGTATATAATAATACAATAAAATCCGGTTATGTATCTACATGTGGTAAGAGATGGACCTGATAAAATGTACACTGTAGGCAATAACAAACTTCACAACCCTTTTTTACATTTGAACAGTCTGATTTTATGTCATACTCTGACTGAAGTGAATCAGCGAGTTAAGTAGTATTTAATGCAAGTCCTTTTTAGAATTCAGACACTTTTGACAAAGATGAGTGATATAGTAAAATGTATTAATGTACTGACAACTCCATAACATAAAATAATGCTGAAAACACTTACCACTTTCAAAACAGGCATCAAATATAAGATGTCCTTTTTTAAGCTGTCCACAATAACCAGCTGGGAGAACAGTGTACTTGCTCACGTTCCCTGCTATGATATCATCACTTCCTATGGCACTACCTGTTGCAGTAAAAGGGAAAAAAAGCATGAGCATAAAACAAAAAACTATAAAAAACAGTAGAAGGATATTCCCCCATGCTTTTCTACATAACATGAAATTCACACCATTTAACATATGCACCAGTAAATGAACTCTTTCTTTTCAAAGTTCATTTAAGAATTTGGCTATAATAATGGCATCATATATTAAAGCTTCTCTGTGTAACAAAACACACAGCCTGGTTTCTTGCACATGCATGTCCTGTGGCTGAACACTCTTGTATGCAACAGTCTGATGTTCAGCTGGATCCAGTTCTTTTGACTGGAGCTCTCTAAAACATATATTCTGTATGGATTCCCAGAATTGAAATCCTCAGCAGCATCTTCCTTTATCATCATCCTCAGCAGCATCTGCCTCACTGTGGGCATTAATGGGATTTTTTTCCTCTATCCCACTGCCTATTTTCACGCATCTTAAATGAACTTGGTACCTTTAAGACTGTTAAGTCCCACTCATATTTGAAATTTGAAAACTATTAGAAAGGAGACACATACACTCATGGAAGTATGTGATTATCTGAGCCTTGTCTGCTTAGGAAACAAAACTCAGAAAAAGAACTTAAAGAAAGAAAAAAGTTTTTAAATGTGGGGTTTATTTCATAATAAAATACATGAGGACACAAATTTTCTCTACAGCGGCCATGATTTTTGTCAAAATGTATCCCTAGTGTATGTATTAAATCTTTGTCCTTCCAGTCAAATTATACTGTTTTCCAAATGGCAGTATGCAAAAAATTTGTTTCCAAATAGGGATAGAAGAACAGTGATTTTTTTCATTTGAGAAATGTACAAGAAAGTAAGTTAATATTTGTATATTATATTATACATTAATATTATAGTTCACTGAAAGAAATACACAATAATATAACTAGCTGTTCATTCTTCTCACATTGGCTCAGCATTTTCTTTACTATTTACTGTTTGGTGAACAAATATTTAACAAAAGAAAAACTATTCTCTGTGTTACAGAAAACTAGAAGAAATTTCTATGTCTTCAAGTACAGAAGGCATGTGATGGAATAATGGGATGATAATATCTTATTTCACTCTGATAAATAGGGCTACTACGGCTTCTAGAAATAGACTTTTGGTCTGTACTGATTTTTTGACATTTAAATGGGTTACGGGGGATGATAAATGTGACATAAAGCTCAATTTGTTTTATTTTTATATTGAAAACTATTTCACACAAATGTTACAAGCAATTCATGTTGGCCCTGAATGATGAAAACAGCTTATTAATTAAAACTGACCTTTCCATACATAAATGTATTCCACCTCTTGAGGCAAAACACCTTTGCTAAGGTAACAAATTACGTATTAGTGACACCACACTTAAAGGGTCTGTCAGGCTTTCTATTATATATCCATATTTTCAGAGGTATATAAATCCCAGATTAAAAAATATGTATATCCAGGTCAACACTCATCTTATAAATCCCCAGTCTTCCCCAGGGAAGAAATTTAAAACTTACTCTCTTTAAGAAGTACTACAACAGAACAAAGAGAATTTAGACCTTTTCTTACTTTATGATACAAAAAGTTAGATATTAAATAATGCTTGCTATTATTTTTTAGCAAAATTATTATTTGCAACCTCAAGGTTATTTGGTTTAGACTGAATAATTACCCTCAGATAGCAATCTGAGGCATATAAATTGTTTTCTTTAAATGTAAAACTGCTACTTATATTTTTAGCTAGATGGTTTTTACCAGCATGCTGATACAATTTGCTTAAAGGCTGGTAAGACCAAAGGCAAACTTAGACCTGGACGGGGCATCTGTGTATCTGTATGGCCATGATCGTGTCAATTAATACAATTCATCCCTCTGCATCGTGCAACCTGTAATTTAGAACAGCAGCCACAGGAAAACCATATCCTCAGTTTCAGTTCAGTGCCACTTTGATTAAAAGCCACCATATACCTGTCGCAGGTAGTCAAGTTAATCATTTGTAATCCAACACATGGAATCAGGTATACAAAGAAAAATTCAGGGAAAACCTGCAGACATCCACCAAGAATGCATGAGCTGCCAGGGACCAAAGTGAAAGAATGGAGGCAGGGAGTGGAGCAGTAAAAAGACTGAACTCATCCTGGTAAATGCTCACTTGTAAGCGTCAGCTAAAAGTAACAGGCTTCTTGTTATTCTTAAAAGATAGCTGGGAAACACTGCTTAGATAAAGATGAAGAAACTAGAAAAGATTACATTCATAATACTGCCACCATAAGACAGTGTAGGAAATGCAGGCAGAAGACAGAGCTACATCTCCCTTTCCACCTAACTGACAAATTAGAATATTTGCCAATGGAGTCTTTACATGATGCAGAGGGAAGCTGTCAAGTTACTGTGTCCTAGCAAAAAATTTCCATCTGTTCCTCCTGCCCTAATGTAGCCATTCAGGAATGCGAATAAAATAATCAAATTGCCTATAATTCATAGTCATCTAATAATATTGATCTCTCCTTGCATGTTCTTTATTACACAGTACTTTCAATATTCAGAATGTACTGTTGTTATATTTTGATTTATATTATCTTTAATCTCTAAACATGTAAAACTGCAGTCTTTGAACTTCACGTTATTAGATAGCCCAACAGCATTATGTCCCTTCTGGCACGTTCTCCTTGGGTGATAAAGAAAAGGACAGACTACTGGCCGAAAAAGACCCTGCATTGCTGTATTACTAGATTATAAGACGTGGCTTCACGCTTGTCTGTTCAGCAGATGCAGGGAGTGTTGCTGAGAATACATTACCATCTTCAGATGGAGAGAACTGTTACACTGTGCCGTAAGTCCTCTGGCCAACAAAGAGATAGTGTCCTCACAACTGGGGAGCCCTAAGTAGATTTTCCTGACTGAAGGCAAAGATGTATGACAGAACCTTGTAGGGAAGGGAAACAGTACTTCAATCTGAAACAAACCGAAAGGGAAAGAAGAGAATTACCTGAAGTACATCCTGCACATTACACTTAAGGAGACCAGATTCTCCTTTGAAAAAAGGTTAGATAAGACGAGCAAAGGCAAAAGTAACTTAGCAAAGCCATTTTCTCAGACTGTAGGTCTTCTTTTGTCAATTATTTTTGTTATAGGTTGTAAGACACATAGCTATTTTATTCTAATTCTTCATAGCTTAAACTCCTGGAGTGTTCAGTAAATCCCTAGGATTTACATTTACCACAGTATTAAACTTTAATGGTAATTTTCTATCAGGTATAAAATCTGTAGGTGTCTGAAATCTCTATAACTATGCCAGATTTTAAAATAAAATCTGGACAGAGTCTTCTGTTATCTGCATTCATCACTATTGTCATCATAGATATATTTCACAGCAAACTAGTGAAAATGAATAGAATCAGTTACAGGGGACTGGGATTTTTAGGAGGAAGAGTTTGGAAACTTCCAGAGCTTCTTGCTGTTCTTAAGTTCAAAGGGTAAAGTCAAGAGCTTTTCATTTAGGCAAAGATTAAAGCAGTATTTGCTACAATAAACATCATGCAAATTTAGGCACATTTTCTTTAAAAAATGCAGTTTCCAGAGGAAGCTACCTCTTTATAAATAATAGTTACTCTTTGAATTGGGTAAACAACAAGCCCAGTTTCCAGCTGTGACAAACTTCAGAATCTGGTGAGTTAGCAGCCGGCAGCTACCCTCATGCTACATTAGGTAGGAGAGCACAGCTGCATTAAAACAGACATAGAAAAATATAGAGCGAATTTGCCTGGAAAACCTGCATCATTCTTATAATCAGACTTATTGCCTAACAAGGATAGCCAATTGGAAAGGTAAGGTAACACAAACGGATTCAATAACTGCAAGTGAACTTTGTAGAAGTCTTTCTTTAAATATTACAAATGTCATCAAGACACCTCTCATTCTGTTATGGGATCCTTATTTTAGAATAAAATTAGGATACATTTTGCTACTGAAAATTTCTATGGTGTAAAGGTCTAATAGCCAGATTCCCATCATCCAGGGGCCAAGAAAAGTTTCCAGGTATCCTAGCAAAGCGTTTCATCAGCCTTGAGCAGTATTGTTATTGCAAACCCATACAAAGAAGTGAAACTGAAATCTCAGTACATTTTGCAATAAACAAAAATGCATTCAGATGACCAACGGCAACTCCTATTAGCTCCTAAATATAACAAGTCTCTGGATGAACATTGCTCAACTCACGTTTTGGACACTTATGGAGGATATGCCAATAACAGTGTCATGTCCACCAATCAGAAAACTGCAAACAGTGTAATTTTAGCAGAATTATTTTATATCTGTATTTGTAGAAATCTATAGTCTTAATAGCCAATTATGTTCTCCTCCTCTGATTTTTTTTTTTAAATAAAAGCTTTTTTATCATTGTCCCTAGGCTTCAGCAACACTGATGTTCAGGAAGACTTGTTATTTCTGCTATCAGCTCTGAACGCTCTATGGCCATTCTAAAATTCCTACAGGCAGCAGCAGGCAGGAACCTGGAATTCCAGCTCCACTAGCTTAAAAAATGCTAAGAAAAAGAAGAAAACACAACTGTCATTTTGATCTTCACAGTCATGTATCCTGCAGCAAGGACTGGGTATGACCCTGAGAATCTAAACATACTGCAGAGAGTGCTGTCAATCTGAAATGTACTTAATTCACAGTCACCATGATCTGAAAAGAAATGGAAGAAATTATGTTAAGACTATAAATCTCAGGGTTTAGGAGAATAACCGGTGTGGTACCAACCACACCTGCTGCCTCAAATTCAGGTACTGTGGCCATACCGTCACCATTACCTGTTTCAAAGGTCAAAAAGAACAAGGAAAAGGTTGATTACCACAGACAGCATTCTCATACAGTTTGTTCTAGTTCTAAAAAATAGTAATGTTGCATTGTTATTTAGAAACCAAATTTGAGGTAAAGCATCTTTAAAGTATTGTCTCTTCAATTACTTTCCTCCTACAGTTTTACCAATAGACTGATTGTCAAGAGTCTGTCTCCAAACTGCAGGAAGATATTCATATCCAACAAAACATTCAGAATAAAAGACAAGTACAAGTTTAGCAGAGCTTATCAGGTAAACTCTGAGCTTTGGAAAGGTTCTGAAAGTACTTGGGAAAAATAAACCGCAAGCTCACTTCTGCGGACTTGAAAAAGCTTGGAGTAGGGTAGGTTGCATGAAGAGGAAAGAAACATTGTAATTTCTTGGTGGATTTGTTGGGTTTTTTTTTTACTTCTACTGCACAAGTTACTGTTTCTATAGAGGCTACAAGACAACATAACCTTTTAACCTTTCCTAACAAAATTCCTTGATTAATGCACCATTAACTGTTTCTTTTGGGTTAGAGGCATAAGTACATCTAAATACCTCGTACTTCTTTAGATATATGTATCCAAACTGATTTACTTTAGCAGAATGGCATAGGTGTCTCAATCAAAGCTGAGAGTGGAAAAAGTCTTGTTCTTATATGTAAACACATCAAAGCAAAATCAACAGTGAGGATGTCATGTTGAGACCCTACAAAAGGCTTGGTGGTGGCTTGCTTAAACACTCATATTGAGCGGACAAGTACATAAGGTGCTTAGCCCAAAATCAAGCCACCAACTTACTGGCTGATCAAGTATGAAAAGCTGATGATAAATCTCCACTGCCCAGACCATTAAAAGAAAACAAACAAACAAACTAGATCCAGACAGAGATACCATTATCAGTCCAAGGTCAATTACAGCTCCCTTCCAAAATCTAGTGAAGAACATCGACCTGAAGACAAAATCTGGCAGACAAATAATGCTCTGATTCCTCACTCCCAGTGGCTGGTATTGTCTTACGAGTTTAGAGGAAAAGAAAATAAGTGAACTTGTGTTGACTTGTATTCATTTTATATGTAATATTTGTTTCAAATCTTTAACCTAAAAGCATATCTTCAAGCTTTACTTCAAGAATATTTACTTACTATCTCAATGCGGGTTATCTCCAAGGTCATGCCTTCTTGTCAGAGGCAAATGGCAATGGAAATTTTTGTATCACTTTAGTGAAACCCAAAACGTCCAAGAAGGTATGAACGGTTTTTCCTCATGAGAATAAAAAAAGCCATTAGTGCTTTGAACTCAGCAAGCAAGAAAAAAATAATATCCATTACTCTTTTTACTGTACTTATAATCTCTAACCTACCCACTAAAACAGTCATCACCAGAAATGGGGAAAAAAAAAAAATAGTAGTGCCAAATATGCTAACTGAAAATATGTTTATTTAAAAACATTGTAAGAATCAGTGAATTTCATCTGATATACAGATATATTCTTTAACAAGTATTTGGCATCTTGATAATATCAAAGATATCACATGATGCAACAGTTGCTATAGTAGCAATACTTCTTTAAACAAAAAACAGATCAAACAAAAGCATAAAACATATAAATTGTAAACAAAAATATGATGCATCACATACATCCCCAGCTAGCAGAGAAAAGAGTAAATAATAGCTACGGAGCTCAGCTAGTCCTCAGAGTTGCATCTGCATCCTTCCTGGGAGATAAGAGATGGCTCAGAGAATTAGGTCTGCATATGAATAATAGGAGATGCTGAAACACCACTTGAAGAGTGCATTAGGAATTCAAGTTCTAGGTCAGCAAAAGATTTTTTTTGGGGTGTTCCTACAAAGCAAGAGGAAATTCTTTGTCTAGGGATTCTGAGGCAGGAAAAGAACTGAAGAGTTAAAGCAGATCCCTTGTGTGGTAATACAAAACTTCAATGGGGAAAACTTTCTTTCATAGGGTCGTCCCATGTGTTTTTGAAATCTGTAAGCAACTGATTTCCAAAAAAAACTAGGAGTACATGCAACCTGCAAAAAATACCAAGTGAAAACAGGCAGACAATTGCAGAGTTTGGAATTGTAGTTGGTAGAAAATGCCAGGTAAGGGCAAAAGCTCATGATACTACCCACAAAACTGGGAAAAGCTGTTGGTGGTTGAAGTCACTCACTGATATTCACTGGTACTATCCTAAAATTCTGTAAATATTTCCCATGCCACCTAATCCTGAAACAAATCAGCTTTTATACACCTGGTTTTGTATTATATGTGGGGGAGGATGGAGAAAGCGGGAGGAAAGGAAGGGAAAGGTTCATGGATATATGCTATGTATATATCCACATATACATAGGTATGTTAGGAATATACCCATGTTTCAACAGCTGTATGAAGCACTGATTTAACAAAAGCTTAATATCTAGCTTAAACTTTCAGGTATATTAATGAGACACGTGTATATACCATGTATTTTCAAAAACCTTTCTTTGACAAAGTTTTTAAATGCAGAATGATTACCTGCAAAATGCTTACTAAAAGATATTTCTGAACAACCTCAAGAAATAGCACCAGCCAAAGGATATTGATTTAATTTCCATGTATAATACTTCAGGTTTCATATAGAAGGTATGAAACAGACGGACTTAATCCATACTTACACTGATAAAGCAACAGAGATCTCGTTTACAGACCACATTGACCATTTCCCTCCTATGCAGTAAAATCATATTTTATTGCAAAAACTGTTTTCAGTATTAGAACATTACTTCCTCTATGGCTTTTTTTTCTTTATCTACACTGTATATTCTAGAATAAATAGTGTTTCTGATTTAAGACCACAAGATATGATTAACCAACAGCCAGATCATGATATTCTAACCAGGAGTGAGCACTATGCAAATCAGGCAGTCTTTATACTACAAGAACAGCATAATTAAAATTGATTTACTGACAGCATAACTGAAAGAAGTCATGACAAAATAAATATCTAAATTAAAAATAACTCATGTTGAGGCAAGCTAAATGCAACTCAAAACATTTGATATGTAGCAACCAATGCAATGACCCTTCTTTTCCCAAGTACCAAGTGATAGGACAAGAGGAAATGGCCTCAAGTTGCGCCGGGGAGGTTTAGATTGGATATTAGGAAAAATGTCTTCACTGAAAGGGTTATCAAGCATTGGAACAGGCTGCCCAGGGAAGTGGTGGAATCGCCATCCCTGGAGGTATTTAAAAGACGGGTAGACGTGGTGACGAGGGACATGGTTTAGTGGTGGTTTTGACAGTTTTAGATTCATGGTTGGACTCGATGATCTTAAAAATCCCTTCCAACCTAGGTGATTCTATGATTCTGTGACCCTGGCCCATGACTATGTATCCTTCAATGACAAAGTTGAAATCTCTGTAAGTTAACAGCTTTATGTGTCTCTTTTCTTTAGGACCAACTGATTCTCAGCCGGGAAACTGAAAAGAACTCAATAATTATTCCTGATATAACAGAAGAGTAGGTTTATTTCAGCTTTCTCAAAAGGCCAAGGCTTTATTTATTTTAATTGTCCTAGGTTTCATACTCATCAGTCCCGACTCATGTTCAAAATGCTTGCCCACAAAAGGCATCTCCTAAAAGTACTAATTATGAACTACTATGGAAGTCTTGCAAGAGTATTGGCAACACTAAGTAAGAAACATGTAAACAGTGCTTTTTCTGTTTATGAAAATTATCCCTTTTATGTCAAATTCCTAGCACTTTTAATGTCTTAATACATTTGCTGATTGAACCCAGGCTTTCCAGACCTGTATTTAAAGAGATCTCTATGCCATATTTTGGAAGACATGAGCTTATCTGCTGTGATCCCAATAAGTCCAAAGGAATCCAGCTATAGCTGTGCTGCTGCACCTGAGCTATTAAGCTATATCACGGACATTATTTCAAGTTCAGTACTGAGGTAATAAAGCTGTGCCTTCTAATTTGGATCAGGCTTTTAGCTCATTCTCAGGTATTCTCCAAAAGTAATAAGCCTGGTGAGCCTCAACACAGGCCAGCTGTGGTACTACACTATACCCACTATTCAGAGGTATTTTGATTTTTCAATATCTAAGGTGTGACTTTACTGTAAATTTGTTGTGAATGCACCTGTCCAAAGAAAAAGATGTATTTGATCATCACTAAGTCTAGCATTCAGGAGACTTGAATTCAATTCCTGACTCAACCACTAACATCTTTATGCTGGTAATGAATCATTATCCATGGGAAAGTAAGCTTTCCATATGGGCTCCACAGAGCACAAAATCCTGTGGGGAAATACAGCAGCAGTTTTGCATAGCACCACCTTTCTCTTCAAGACCCTGTACTTCACTAATGATTGGAAGAAAGGTAACTGCACACTGCTACAACTGCTTGGGCTATTGTTATGTGTGATAAGTGAAAACTGGGCGATGTAAGTTCACTGACAATTTCCATCCTGTGTGTTACCCACCATAATTCACGGATCCTTCTTTGGGTTGAACTTCCATTTTTCCTTGGCTCTTGAATATGTGTAATTTAAAGATGTGGGTTTACCCCTGCTTCCTATTTACTTTTTGTTTAGAGGTAGGCATATCTTCTGTCAGTCAATTTAAGTCAACAGTAGTTTCAGACACAGTTAATTTCTTCACTTTGGAGTTAAAATCTTCTTGACTAGTACATATTTAAAATAATTTTGGGATTTTAGTACTACTTCTGGAATAATACATTCCCTGAGGTTGCTGAAATCAATTACACTATTAATTACTCCCATAATTATAATTACTCATTGAAAAAACTCCTTGAACTTCTTAGTTGAGAATAGCATCTTTCCCCCTACTTTCCAAAACAGTGCATTCCAAAAAGTAGTATTTTAAGCCACTGAGAATTTCTTCCACCCAAGCACTGCCCACTCACATTGCTGAATTTAGTGAAGAAACACTTTAACATAATATAGTATTTCATGTCAAATAATTAAATCATTGCGGTGTGTTATTTTATTCACAAAGTATAAGTACTGTATAGCAAAAGATTTAAATATTGTTTCAGAATTCCTGTTTTCTAACATAAAAATGTCAGCAAAGCAAACGATCTATTAACTCTCTTACATCAGCAACGTAACAACAGAAATTTAACTACAGAGAACACTACTAACTAATACACCATATTCAGCAGTTTTTTAACTAAGCAAGTGTTGATACAATATTTATAGGAATATGAAATGCATACAAAGTATTTCAAATATTCAGAACACAAGCCAAACTTCTACCTACAAGAAGGTTTACATACAGAAAGCTCTGAGATCAAATTACTGATTATTTGTAGTGCTTAGAAATAAAATAACCATCAGATATACTGGTGTTCTGTGTAGTTACAAAACACCTGCTATTCTGCAGTACTACAGACCTCAGGTATAGGTAAGTACTACAGAGGCAAGTTTATCTCACAATCCTATTTCACATGGACAGTTTCCCTGAAATAATGCCACTGCCTTTGGATTTGTATAGGTTATTTGAGGAATTTTTCATTAATCAAGTGTACCATACTATCTCATCTGCATTATATATGCATGAAAACATGATAGTCATTTGACAGGTGTTAGCCAGCTCTAAAGTTTACTGCAATCGCACAGTAACTTTGCTGCTTATTGCGAATCAAAACACATCAGTAGACCTGTAATGAATCCAGCTGGGCTTTCTTTGGAATGGATTCCTGCTGCTCTGCTCTGGTGATTCACGGCAACTGACATTCCACTTGCTTTTGTGGAAACTGAAACTCAACACATTTTTCAAGGTGGTTATGAAACAATATGTAAAAGCAAAATCTTGCCAGTTTTCACTCGTGATTGTGAGATCCACTGCTAAGTAAATAGCTCTACAAATTAGCATGTAAATGAAACAGCTAGATAGCTTATTTATTTAATAATAATAATTAAAGACAACTACTTTCTTTTCCCACACCCTTTTCTAGGCTTGATTTTTGCCACAATGAATCTACAAAATCAGCCAGCTAACCATACCGAGAGAACAGGGACACGTATGTATATTAGAAAACATATGCATCATACTGTATACGTTCTAGTCTCTAACCGTAATACATGACTTATCCTAAACCAGAACCAACCATGAAAACACTTTACTATATATTGCATAGCCTGTGACAAAATGAAATTGAAGTAATTATTATTATTTTGGTAGAGCACAGTTTTCCAAACCATTCTGACATACAAATAGTAAAGCTACTTAAAAAAAAAAAAAAATTTAAAAATGTAAGGTTAAAAAACCCAGCACTTCTTAAATGACAGGCTTGGCCTCTGTGGCAATGTCAAGAAAATTATGAGTTGGGGGACAATGTGACAGGGAATCTGGGATATGGGACATGCAGATGTGCACCCATAACCAGCTCTCGATTACTTGTAAATTGGTTTACCTCTATTGCAGATTAATTGCAGACACAGCTTGAACCTGGAAGAACTTATTATCTCAGGTACAATGCAATCTAAACACGGCAATTCTACATCAAGGCTCTGCATGCCAACTACTTTTGGAGATTACTTAAGAAATCTGAGCTGGTTTCTACAGAATCACATAGTTCTGGAAAAGGGCAGCACAATCAATCCTCCAGAAACAAGAGTGATGCAGCGTGATGCATCTATCTGGGTGGGTCTACTGGAGCCAGTCTGCATTCAGCAGCACCACTGCTGAGGAGAGGCAGCACTGCTGGATCTGAGTGACATTAGCCGCAAATATCTGTACCAAACTCCTCTTCATGTCCTGTAGCACCTCATTTATCTGGGGGCTGGTGCTTTCTGTTATCAGGGTATCCTAGCTCTTCATTAAAAAAAAAATTAAAAAATTAAAAAAAAAATGACTATACAGTTATTTCACTCTATTGCTGTTGTCCCTAAACAGGTGTTGATGGAGGAAAGAGGAACAAGAGGAAGGAAAATCTCTAAGTGTAGACAAATTGTCCATTTCTTCTGTGAAAGATGACAGCTGTTGTTTTTAGGTGTCCCATTGGAAAAGCAGGCTTGTGCTACAGATCTAAGTTTCCCAGTCCTGTTAGTGGCCCCATGTGGAGATCAAGCCAGTTACGTTTTAACACAGGAAGCTGACTTTAAAAACTCTTTTAATGAGCATTATATCTATAAAGCTCAACTTCAAAAAATAGAAATGCTATGTAGGCCATATAAATGCATTCTGAGGTTGATCTGGTTTTTTGCATGAGAATTCTGCCTACTAAATACAGTGACAGCAACACTAAAGAAACTTGCAGAAACTTCTGGTTTACAAATTTCAGCATAAAGCCTATTAAAATTCTCAATATGTCTCATTTTACTTTTTACAAATTCAAAAACCTCCTCTCACAAGCACTAATAATTAATGGGGTGCTTTGAACTTCACTGAAAGAAAAAATGTTGGGAGGCTTGAGGTAAGTAACTTTCAAAAGCTTTGATTATTTGTCAAAGAAAAAAGTGTTTGAAATATGGCTAGGAAATGGTAAACCATTAAGAAGTGGCAACTGGAATACCCAGCACATTGCTGTTTCTTTCTTTTTCTGAAATTATATCTTCTGGCTGTATAAAGCCTTCATTAGTATTTCTCAAGTCTCCTTATATGGCAAATTATGTAATAGAAATATGATCAAAGCTGTAAGTACCAAAAATATATTAGCAGCTCTTCTTCAGTGAATTATTCTAGTGGGGATTGTTTCCACTAGGTAACTGAAGAAGTATAAGAAGAGTATAATGATTATTATAATATTTTTCTGTAGCAACTATAGGTAATTTCTATGTATCACTTCAATTAATATTTCAACTTAAGCAGTAAAACCTGAAGTAGTTAATGGTCTTACAGAGTGCTTCAAATTTACTACCAAACCTTTTTCTAATATTCCCTGGACTTCGAACTGCTTAAGCTAAAATGTACCGATGCTATCAGTAAGCTCTGGCAAATGTGTTTGTTGAACACATTTTAGATTTGTTTACAAATACATCCTGCAGCATTTTATAAACAACTGTAAATAGCTGTTTATGGTGCATGAACAACTGCAACTTTGGGTCCAGTACCCTTACAGTTTTTCACTAACTTCTGAAATCTCTTTATGTTGACAAGAGGATATAGTGGGCAGATGCCTTTCACCATGAAGACTGCAATGTCTTTTCCCGAACACTGGAATTCAACTACGTTTACAGGCTAGTAGTGCGTAAGAGAAAATAAGCTCTATTGTTTATATACACTTGAAAATTCAGAAATAATTTAAGAAAAGACAATTCAATTGAAGAAATTAAATTTGACTGGAAGACCAGAAGTACCACTGATGTACAGTGTTATTTTAAAGACCAAGATTAAATAATATTGTTAAAGTAATTAGCTGATTTCTCCTATTTTAAATTTCCTCATGATAAAGTCAGTGAATGAGAACTTCCAGTTATCAAAAAGGCCTATATTTAAAGACAAATAAATTAGGTGGTCTTATTTAGTTTGGCTTTTTATTTCATAATTAAGGTCACCTAAAAGAAATCAGCATGTTCCTGATACTAAAATGTGTTCATACCATATGTGATTAAAATTTTTTAAAAGAATAACTATTCTTTTTTGAAAGAATAACCAAAAGCTGTCTTTCAAAATAGTCCAGCTCAACCCTATCATACTAACACTGCAGAATTTACACAGCTCTTCTATCAGGCTCTCCACATGCAGATCTCTGAAATAATGATCTCAACACTAAATATTTTAGAAATGTTAATTACTACGCAGCCTTTGAGTAGGGGTTCAGCATTCAGCAGTGGTTTGAAGCTCTCCTCCCTGAAGCCAGGTCAGACCGGCTGTGAATGCTTTTGAAAATTCTAACCATTCTTAATATGAAATGTGACTTAACATGGCTCTGCAAGGTATCTACCATGACATGTAAATAAACATGAAAAACTACACATTCAGCTGGGAAATCTGTTTGTTCTGATAACAAGGATCTTTGGTCTAAAGACACACATTTATATCCTGTCCAGTACTGTGAGTAAATGCCTTTTTTTGCTTTCACTATGATTTCAGTGATGGTGACTCAATGAAATATCAGAAATACTAATATCCACAAAATGACTAGCAACTGTGGAATAACATATATTAGAACTGTCAATCCAGGCTAATATTCAGCTGCCTCAGATAGAAAACTATTACAGAACTCAGAGATAACCTTCACCCTTTGATCATTCGGGCCTCTGGAAGCAAGTCTTTTGAAGGTAATACAGATGCCTAGAAGAATAAGAGTAACCTGGGGAGAATGAGATAACTAGTGAAATTTTAGCTGTATCCATGTCTGAAAAGTTAAATACTTTCATCTGGTTCACGGGTCAAAAAATTAGCAAATACAGGCATTCTGTACTCACTTTGACCTACTCCTACACCTTCCTTAGAGAAGTTAATAAGGTCCTCTTGCTACAGAATTGGAAAAATATCATTGATCTGTTTTTGAAGAAACTTAACTAAACTAGCCGTCTTGCTATATCCTGTATCTTCCACAGGTTTGAGACATCAAGGTCAGCTGAGCAGAACAACTGGAAGTCAAGCCAAGAAGCTCCTGAAAGTAACAAACTGGTCTGAATCACTTTCATTCTCCCGCAGACTTCATTTGTGAGGATTTAAGCTGCTTTTAATTTGGATTCCCATCTTGAGACATGAGAAGGCTTCAGCCTGGAAACACAAACAGGGAAGCATATAAACTTACAGTTTACTGCAGAAAGCCGATTTGAATAGTACCAAGAAAACAGCTAGAACTAAGGAACCAACTGCAATGGGGAAATGATTGATTAATCCAGGGAAAAGAGAGTTGATTTGCAGCACTCTAACCAAACATCAGAAAAAACAAACTATTTCAATGGATTAGACCAGATGTCTGCCTAGTCCAGAGAAGATAGCACCAGAATATGAACTCCATAGCAGACAGATGTGAGATAATCTGCCTTCCATATCAAGTCTCAATCTCATTTGAAACACAAAGATTGGCTTAAACCATGATATAGAAAAGAATGCTGAGCGTAACAGTAAAAAGCTGATGGTAGTCCCTCTTCTGAAGTACTTTGTGCAATTCTGTGTGTTCTAATCCCCCTCCCTAACAAAAAAAGTTTAAAAATTTGCAAAAACTACTACAAAAACAAAAATATTCTACATGAAAAAGGAATGGAAATATGAAAAGATTTGCATATACGGAAACAAGTATAATTACCAATGTAAGAAAGATTAACAGATTTACTTTCCTATAGCAGAAGAGTAAGGAGATATACAAAACCTCATGACACAGTATATTTTCAAAGCTAAGAATTTAGACAGGTTGTAAGCATCTTAGATGTACATAATTCAGTATCAGATAATAGGAAGAAACTTAATTTTTAGAATCACCTTTCTGTAAGTGCACATGATGTTTTTTCTGACACCTTTCTTTGACACTGACTCTCGTCAAACACAGGTTACTGAATTAAACCAGTAAAGAATGGTTCGTTAACAGTAATCTGTCTTGCTACAAAGCATAGATAAGCTACCTTTAATTTCTCTGTAACTCAGTTAACTCCATCCCAGCTGAAACCATGACCTTCAGTTTTCTCATTTGAAAATTACAAATAACAATCAATATTTCAAGATGGGAAGATAAGACTTAGTTATTGCTTGTGTTTTCTGATCCAGGAATAAAAACATGATGTTGCCGTAAAAACAAAACAGCAACTACAATAGTGTCATACTGGCTAAATCAATTTATATGGCTTGAACAATGTTCAGTCCTTTTGTAATGGCTTTATTCTCCTTGCACCCATACATAAAAATTAAAATTTGTGTAAAATGCAGGTTCCAGAGCTGGATTCCTGTATTGCCTAAAGACTGGTCCAGATCTGACATATCACGAAGACATACTAAGAAGTCAGGACGTGCCAAGAACAAGAACGTTCCCCAATTATGTTATGTGTACATCAACAGTGTCAGTGTCTTCCGGCACTAAGGGGACAAACAGGTTCTTTAGGGGATCTGTCAAGTATTCGTAAAAGAACCTGTCTGTCCCCTTAGTGTCAGGTGACAGTCAGAAACCAAAGTTTAGGGGGAAAAGGAAAAAAAAAAAAATCTTTTTTTTTTCCACAGCCAACTTTCCACGTCCTTTCTTAAAATGGGCCAAGATCACAAGTTTGCTTCCCAAGCCCCACTGATCTCTGAAAGCTTTGGGTCTTTTTCCTATTTTTGTGGTTCTTTGCATTTTTAATTCCTCATCTGTTTTCTCCAAAAAAGAAGGACCTGCAAATTAAGACTTGCAAAATGGCCAGGCAGGCATTGCAAAACTTAAGAGGACATGTATCAGGACCATGCAACTAAACATGATTTCAGCACAAGCCGAAACACTACATTTATGAGAAAATCATTGATTAGTTAGCTGCAATGGTTAGATGTGGAAAAAGTTCTGGTCAAGGTTAAAAATAAAAAGCAAATACTGTAAGGCTGCAGATTTAAATAATATAGTAGAGAACACAATATAAGAGTAAGTTTATGCACTTATCTGGAAATAGTATGAAAGTTACATTATATGTTAAAGAAAGTTACAACGGCACAGGCACAGGTAGATGAAGTAGGCAGGAAAGCTGACAAAGTCCAATGGCCACTGGAGATTTTTTTCCTGTTTTACAGTGCAGTCAGAGCTGATCAGCTGCGTTTAGTAGTGTTGCACAACACAGTGGGTGAAAATAATCACCTGCCTCATGGACAAGTTTAACGTACAACAAACTTTACAGTGTAGTTTCATAAACAGCATGGCTGAACACAAAGAATTTAAGAACCTTATGGCCCATCCATTTAGATGTAGCTTTTGTAGTATTGTTTCCCAGAATACAACAGCATTTCATGTCTTTATCACTTTTTTTTCACCTTAAGTGGCCCAAAAATCCAAAATCAGTTCTATGGATAACGCATCTTCATTTGGAGCCACTTCTGAGGCTGAAAAGCACATGCACAGCAGCTAACACAGCAGGCTAGGAAAATGAACTTTTGGTCCAGGAACGTAGACAATTTATGTATGATGTTATGGGATATTAAATATTCAGAACAAAATGTCATTATCCTTGTTTCATCCTCCAAATGTTAGTATCTCTAGTTTTCATAAATTATTTTGGGGGCTTTTGTTTTCATGTGGTTTGGAAAAGACCTTAACTGTGTTTTGTTACAATAGGAAAGACCCCTGCACCTAGAGGACCCTTATCATTCATAAGGAAACCCAAAACTTCAGTTTCAATGACAAACTTACCTTCCCATATACAGTCAGAGCTATTGTTAATACACTCTGAATAGGAAAAATACCATTGGGCACCTTCCTTAAACAGACCCTCACAGAATAACGTATGTGAGATGTAAGGTGTTTGGTGGGCTGCCCCTCTGCAGCCCCCGGGTTCTTTATACCTCCCGGGACAAGTCAAGCAGCACCCGCAGGTCAACCCCCAAAGCTGTCAGCCTTGCGATGCAGTTTCAGTTCCAACCCCGTGTCTTCACATACTATTTTTTCATTCTAAATAAAGCAGGTCGTGGTTTCTTGTGTGAGGGGAACCCCGGTGCACCACCGCTTTGCTCTGCTCTTCACTACCCCCACCTTTGCCCCCTGTGTGGGGAGGACGGTGTTGCAGTGCGGGCTACCTCACCATGAGCTTCTTCCTCGGCACAACCGGGGCTCTCTCCCACATTTCGTTTGCCGGGTGAGCAGGGCTCCGGCCCTCTCACCTTCCTCCCCACAACGGGGCAATTCCCCCCCTCAGACAGGGCTGGAGTGCCTGGGGGCTCTTCCTCCTCGCCCTGCCTGAAAGGGCACTCCCCACGACCACCTCTCCCCCAGGAAGATGTTCCTCATCCCCCAAGGGAAGGTGCCTTGCCCTCTTCCACAGCTCCCTGGGCAAGGGCCTCTGCCCCGGGCCCCTTCTCCACCTCAGTGCCCTCGGCCAGGAGGCGCTTCCCTCCCTTTCCCCTGAGAGAAGGGCTCCGTCCCCTGCACTCCGCTGCGAGGCAGGCCCCCTCTACTGCCAGAAGCCCCTGGAGAAGGGGGGCTCTTCCCCTCTCCCCCCGCCCAGACGACTGCGGCTGGCACTGACCCGTCTCTGCCGTCCTGCTCCTCTCCGCCATATTTGTTGTCGTCCCCCCCACCCCCCCTCACCACACGGAGCGAGACGCTGCCTGGGCGTCGCCATGGCAACACACGTCACCGCCAGGGGAGTCCCGCGCCCCCCCTCCCCGCCCGCAGGCCGCCATGGCGGCCCGGGGAGCGGGGGCGGCGGGAGCGCCGCGCTGAGGGACGGCGCCCGGGTAAAGCCTTCCCGGAGCCCCGGGGAGCCTGGCCGGGCCCGGGACGGGGCGGGGGGCGCAGTGTTTCCTCCCGTCGTCGCCCAGGCCGGCTGCCGTCCCGGTGTTGGCGGGTGGGGCGGCCGTGCGTGAGGGGAGTCAGCGTTGCGTGAGGGGCGGGAACGGCCGTGCGTGAGGAGAGCCGCGCCGGCCGGCTGTCCCTCGGTGCCTCTCGCTGCTGGTGTTTACAAGCAGTGCTCGCCCAGGGAAGGAAGGGCTTGTTATCTTCTCCCCGGTGACTGTCTCTTACCTCGGCAATTACAATAACAGCGCCCCGGAGGAGGGGGGCAGTAGCCGGGGGCCTGAGCCCCCCGCCGGGCCTCGTTCCCCGCCCGCGGGGAGTCGGGTCCGGCCCTGCGGTAGTCAGAGGAGGAGGGGCTCGTTATGGAGGTGCGCGTCCCCCTCCACCCAGATCAGGGAGCAATTGCAGCCTTGCAACCCGGAGGGGGGTGGAGGGCAGAGGGGCCTGACGGCCTGTTTGTGTCAGTGGTCTCTGTCACCCCAGTGGGGAAGGGAGTGCCTCCCTCTTGCTCTGGTCTAATGCATTGAGGTGGAGCAGAGGCATTATGAAGAGGCACCCTTTGGGCAGAGATGGCGAATTCACGTGTGTGTGACTACCCCACCCTGCCCAAAAACTCAGCAGGTGAGTCTGATCATGTGGCAGTTATGTCAACTTTTTTTTTTTTTTTTTTTAAATTTCTTAAGGCAGCCCAGTGGGGAGCTTCATTATGTGTGTGTGTTGCCCGTCTGTCTCCTTCTCCCAGACCTAGCAGGTGAGCCTGACCATATGGCAAATACAGTGATGCTTCCTGGGGACGGGAGGGTTTCTGCGTGTGTGTGTTTGCAGGCCCACTGGGTGACACTCACCATGTGGCAAACACAGCAATGAAGTCTTTGGTGCAAAGGGGCTAATTATGTGTGTGTTTCCCAAGAGACCCAGCAGGTTGGGTCTGATCATGCGTGTCGCACTAATGCAAGACTGAGATGGAAGCTTCATTGTACATCCTCAGCGCAGATGAACTCCAAGCTCTCAGAAGCAAGGCTAGCCATGGGATAAGCATAGTGTTAAAAGCACAAGGTTTAACTAGTGTTAAAAGGCCTAGAATCATGTACATGTGCATACATGGGCAGACGTGGGAGGTGAATGCACCCCAAACTGGTTGGCTGTTAAAACTGTGAAACAGGGAATATGCATGCAATGCTAAGCAACAGAAACGGGCAGGACTGTGTTTATGGCTATATACACACTTATGTGTTTGCTTCCTTCTAGCTAGTAAATTAATGTAACCACTTCCTAGTGACCGATAACTAGTCAGTGGAACACTCCAAGCTTAAAAATCAAGGCAGGTAAAATTGCATCTTTCTCCATCTAAAGTTCTGTTCTTTAAACATCACCTTACGTCTTTGTCTTCCTATCTGGTATGTGCCTTTTCTGCTTCAACTCCTCTTAACAAGACTCACATAGATAATAACTGCAGGTTCTACACGCTTAGATTTTTCTGTAGGGTCAGTTGTTTCCTTTCTCCATGGCTTTTGTGGCCTTGTTCGTTGTTCTTTCAGTTCATAGTTCTCTGTTTGTTTTTGCAGCATCTGTTTTTGTGGTTTCTCTTTCTTTGCTGTTTCCTTTCTTTTTCAGTGGCACTTAGGCCTCTTTCCTTCCTCTACTTCTCTTCACTCTCGGTATCTTACTTTAGTATTATATAAGCTAATTTAATATTACTTCAGGCATGTTTCTGTGCCAGTGACTTGATGAAATACCTGTCTAAAGTGGCGTACCAAGAGGCCTTTGTGATGGGGTTAGAAGATACACCCTTGCACAGAAGAATATTGGAGTGTGGATACTGTTCTTTGCTCAGCGAGGGCCATCTAGATCCAAGCTCTGGAAAATATTGTCTAGACTTTTCCCTCTGCAGTCTTTAAATTATAGGTGATCACTAGCATACTACAAAGGCTGATTTGTCTCGCAGCTGACAGTGAACCACAGTAAATACACACCCCACACACATCCTCGCCCTTATACTCTCTCCAGGCTAGCAGATCACCCAGGCCCTGTGCTGTTCCTTGTTTGTTGCTGGGCAAAAGATCCTGGAAAATCCCTCTTGAGAATATGCTGCATGTACTCTGATCTTTTTCTTCTGTCCAATCAGAGCTCGTGGCTGATTTGTTTATATTAAATGTTCTTGCACATCCATTGAGAAACATCAGCACCAATTCACGCTTAACATAGACAAAAACATTCTCTCCTGTAATCTCTCCATGTATGTGCATTACAGTACCTCCTACCTGTCTGTCACAAAGACATAACCCGATTCCTTTTCCTCTTTACATGTCTAATCCGTTACCAAGTCTGGCTTTCTCTTTCTCTTTGAAAAGGTGACCATATCTGTATCAGTAGCTAGGACACTTTTGCTTCTGGTCATCCTTTATCCTGCTACAACCCCTTTCTTTTAGGTTGCCTGTCATGTCCCATCCCAGCCCTCTTTAGGATAATTTCTCATATTACTTACCTCTTCATTCCTTTATCTAAACTTTCCTTTTTCTTTTTTTTTTTTTTTTTTAAGGTCTTAGACAGTTCTGGCCAAGTCTGCAGATCTAGTCTGGTTTCTTATCATGTCCCCATGTCCCCTTATTCCCTTTGTTCTACTTGCTATTCCAGCTTTAGTGTCCCCTCATCCATATTTCATTTCTATCTATTAATACTCATATAGCATTTTTCATCTGTAAATTTCTAAGAATTAAGTGCCTGTGGAGAAACCTTCTATATCAGTTCTTCAGACGACCTCTTTATTCACATTTCTCTGACAAACTCGCTTCTATGGTCACTACAAATACTAATCAAAAGGCCTTTTGCATCTAACTGCCATTCTGTTACCTCAACTCAGTTACCTGCAAGAAGGTCTACTGAAATCCAAGACATCTGGGGGAAAGCACTTTTTCCAGTCAAATTATCTCTTCTGAGTTAACACACTTGAAAAACCTAGAAATGCCACACTCATTTTTTCAGTCTGAGTTTCATGCTATGTTATAGTCACCTCACCAAGCTGAAACGGTGTTAAATATAGATGATATGCAGTCTTTCCAAAAACAGTAAGATAATTTGACAAGAGAGAACTGGAAAGTTCATATAGAAAGTTCTTTTGAAAATCGAAATATAACTGAATGGTGTAACTTGAAGAATAAGGGCTGAAGAACGAGGGAAATAGTATTCAGGAGAAGCAGTTGCTCATTTTTATTTATGCATTCTTAGAGCACCTGAAAATATGTTAGGGTGCTCGTTAGTACAAAGGTGTCTTTGTTTCCTGCCCTTCCAAAGCTAATAATCTAATTTTGGACATCACAAAGCAAAGAAGAACAGAACACTGTTGCAGAACACTGCTGCCCTGGTTATCTTCATAATCATTGTTTCAGCCATATTCCTTATTTCAGTGTATCCCCCCCCGTCCTTCAGCAGCTTAGCAAGCAAAAGCTACTTCACTTTTGTGGCCCTTTACAGCTTATTCCCACCCTATCATCTTTTAATATCCTATAGAGAATTCAACATCTTCCCCCCACACATTTCATTCAGTAATAACTCTCTACTTGTTACATTTTCAAACCAGCACCTTCATGCTTTCCCTCACTGCTGCTTCTCACTCCCACTCACCTAATTTTCCTCCTTCAAATCCCTCCCTAAAAATCTCCTATGCTGTGATGTCTGCTGAAGGAATGCTAATGAATAGTCAGCTGTGTGCCAAGATTACTGTCTATCATGGTGACTAGTGGTGTCTTAACTCTGATCTGTCTCTGGCACCCGCTTCTTGTGTTGGACTGAAAGTGACTTGAAGCAGGCCCCCTCTTTTCCCTGTGTTAGTTATGGATTCTGGAGTGGACTCTTAAAATCCATTATATAAACAAATAAAAATTAATTGAGGCAATGGAAATAAAAATGGAAATTTGCTGGCCAAAACCATGAAGATTAGGCAATAATTCAGTTATGATTCATCAGCTTAGGTAAATTTACATAAAAATTAATGTGACTGACAACTCCCTTCATTACAAATATTGAGAAAGAAATAATTTTTCTAAATACGGATTTATTCATAATCTATAAGGACTTGAGAAGTATGTTTTACTTTTTGTCTGTGCTTGTATTTGAAACATTAGATATTCCATTTTTTTGTTTGTTTATCTTTTGTCTGCAGCCCACAAGACTGTGTGGTGTCTAAAGAACATGAGAAAACATAATACCACAAGAGCAAAAACTGAAAGGAAAAAAGATTTCTGATGGCTTTTTTTTTTAACATGAGTAAAATTCAAATATGTTGAAGATAGATGATTTGTGTTACACATTCAATACATTCAATTCAACTAGAGGCGGCTGCTGTCAATACGTATCTGTTGAAACCCCAAAGATATTCCAAGAAAATCAATAAAAATCCAATTTTTAAAATCCTGATACTTTCAGAGTGTTTAAAAAATTGGCAAAAAACACCCTTTTTTATACATTACAAAAAAGCCAGTAAGGTGCATTATTGATTTTTCACAAATTGTTTTTAAGTGACTGTTAAGGCTGGATGAGAACGAGAAGATAGAGTATCAACACGAGTTTTGCATGTGTTTCACACACCACATATATGGTATGGTGTATGGTATGGTTATTCAAAGTGGGGATTTAAAAGTCTGGGTGTAATTGTGTAGAAATCATATAAATACTTTTCTTGTATCACTTTCCCTGTGTAGAATAAAGTAGTGCATGCATTCAAGTATATGTTCTATTGGTACTTCAACTTTGACTACTGTCAGAGAAACAGCCATGACAATGGTTCTGCTACAAACAGGCCATCGATGTTGGCTGTGCAACCAGAGTAGGTACAATCCAAATGAAAGAAGGAAAGGAAGAAAGGAAGGAAGGAAGGAAAGAAAGAAAGAAAGAAGGAAAGAAGTCTGGTCAGAGTTTTTAGCCAGGATGTTATGGTCTGGTGGATTCAGACAGAAAATTAAATCTGATTAAAAAAAACAAAGCCAAAATGAAAAACCAAAGCCTAGACTGAGGTAGCAGAATTGAAATTAATTTTAAAAAGTGCATACATAGTGGAGGAATGCTATAATCTTATTATTGTAACCTTGATCCACTCTCTATTCTTCCAGCGTTTATTGCTCTCATTAGTTATGTAGTATCTAAAAGCAGATTGTAAATTTCTTGTGTCAGGACAGTATCTTTAATGTATTCTGAACATGCCTAGTATAACTTTAGACATTGTCTACAAAAATAGTATTACCTCTTGGGTTTTTCTGTATTATCTCTAAGCATAGGAAAAACTAAAATGCAGCAAGTCTGGAAAGGTCAAACTGTCTCCCCTCATTCTGTGCATGACTTCAGAAATAATCAAAAAGTTATGCTGAGATAACTGATATGAAACCTGAGACACTGTGATCACAAAACTTGGATCAATCCATGCGCATGCAGGCAAAGCATCATCTCATTTCACTCCTAAAAATATTTTTTTTAATTTTACATTTTATGGACGTTTTGAACTGTTTGTTCCTAACGATTGTCCTCACAGATGTGCATCAATATTGTGTAATTACAGAGAAACTGTAAGCCTGAAGGAACCCAATCTGTAAATTACAACCATACTGAGTAGGGAAGGTGAGCAATTTGTGACTCTAGGATTTTGAACACTACCTTGCTTTTCCACTCTTCCACAAGCACTTTTGAGCTTGTAAAAGCGGCGGACCGCCAACGTGTAGCGCTTTCTCAGGCACACTGCCTTCCTCGTTCACTATCCCTCTAAGCAGGGCAGAGCTTTGGTGAGGGCTTGGTTGCCAGTGTGCACTTATGTCCTGCATTTGACTAGAAAGGGAAAGAAAGGTCAGTGCCAGCCACCTGAGTGCAGAATGGAAAAAGAAATGTTACCCAAGGACAGGCGTAAATGCTTACTATTACAAACGTCATATTTTTAAATTATTTTCAGGAAATGAAGAACCTTCATTTTTAAGTTCCCAGCAGAAAGGTATACACGTGTATATGATACAAGTGCACTTTAACTGGGAGAGATCAAGGGCTGAGTCAGTTCTCCTGGGATTTGAACACGTGGATCAAGACAGTTTAGGAATTTCAAACCTGAAGTGTCATTCTAAGCGGGAATAACTATTCTGTGCCATGCAGAGGCAGGTAGAAGGGGCCCAAAGAACTCTCCTACACTGGAACCTTGCAATTCCCTGGAAGCTCTCAGTAGTGAAAGCACTTTCAAGTAGCTTCTAATCGTGTAGCTGCTAAATAAGCTGTTACTTTGCAGATATTTCCAAGGGGTCCACATGATTCTGATATAGTCCTGGTGGCAGTGATTACTACACCTATGCTTAGAAATTAAAATATATACTTGTGTGATGTTTTCATATATTTATTGAAAATTATTTAAGTATTAGTTTTTCATTAATATTTCTGTATTATTAGGGACATTTTCCAGACTCTGTCCTACATTTATATATACAGACACATTTTATGCATTGCATTTTAATATTCTATAAACTCTTCTATTCTCCTCTGTCTTTTAATCCTTTTTAGCATCTACTCTGTTAAAATTCTTTTAATGTAGCTAGTGCACATCTGGAAAAATGAGAAAGGTAGAATCAGAACTTAATTTGGGATGAACTGAACAATTGTTTGCTGTCTTGAAAGTGATTATTGGGCCCCCAACTGAAATTTAATTCTTTAGAGGAAAGGAGAGTTCGTAATGGATTTAGGAACAATGTTAAGTTCCATACTTTTTAAATAAATTCATGACTTGCTTTTAGTTACAATTTCTCAAGGTTCCAGTGGCACAGAAAAAGGAGCACCAAATCACTGCGAGACAATCACTACATGTAGCAGCTGGGAGTGAGGAGGTAAACTGAAATTGCAGGAATTTACTTTAGACTGCAATAAGCTTATGTTAGCTAACACATGGCAACTAATACACCATAAAATCCCAGTGCAGAAAGGCCATTTTTAGTTTTCACATTTGTTAGCAGATCATGGTAAACAGTTGGCTCACCCTAATATGCACTTGTCTTCCCTAGGATTTTTTTCACATGCTAAGTGGCAAGGAACTATCTTTTGCTCCTATCATATACAAGACCTACAAGTGCTCAGATTAGAATGAAATAGATCTATGCCAATGTAAGCCACGTGGACTAACAATGATCTTTTTTTCCTCTTAAAAGCATCCAAACAATGAATTCGGAGGCTGCAGGTAGATTGCCTTTGGTAGTTAAGCTCACATGTGGGCTTGAGTTCAATGCACTTGAGTTCAATGCTGGAGACTGTCAGCCATCAAGGTCCTAGTTCACCTTACGCCTTTTGTTTCTGCACTGTACTTGTGCAGGAACACCATTGGATTGCCAGTTATTTCGTAAGCCATGCGCTGCCACCAAAAGAAGTACTTGTAGTGCAAAATATTATCAACATTGGCCTTTAATAATAGTACCATAAGGAAAACTGAAGCCCATAGCAGCACTCCAAACAGCTTAGAAAAGGGATAATAGCAAGTCAGAGCCATTCTCTGTGGAATCCAGGGTGCAGAGTAAAGCAAAATACGGGGCCTACCAAGGCCAACCACCTTCCCTCAAGAGTACAGGAAATAGCATTGTTTGGTAAATCTAGTCCTAAATACTATCTGCTATGGTAAAACAGAATCATAGAATCATAGAATGTTTTAGGTTGGAAGGGACCTTAAAGATTATCTAGTTCCAACCCCCCTGCCATGGGCAAGGACACCTCCCACTAGACCTGGTTGCTCAAAGCTCCATCCAACCTGGCCTTGAACACCTCCAGGGATGGGGCATCCACAGCTTCCCTGGGTAACCTGTTCCAGGGCCTCACCACCCTCAAGGTGAAAAATTTCTTCTCCTGATACCTAATCTAAATCTACCCTCTTCCAGCTTGAAGCCATTAGCCCTTGTCCTATCACTACATGCCCTTGTAAAAAGTCCCTCTCCAGCTTTCTTGTAGGCCCCTTTCAGATACTGGAAGGCTACTATCAGGTCTCCTCGGAGCCTTCTCCAGGCTGAACAACCCCAATTCTCTCAGCCTGTCCTCATAGCAGAGGTGCTCTAGTCCTCTGATCATCTTTGTGGCTATCCTCTGGACCTGCTCCAACAGGTCCATGTCCTTCTTACGTTGGGGGCTTCAGAGCAAGACACAGAATATTCCAGGTGGTGTCTCACAAGAGTGGAGTAGAGGGGCAGAATCTCCTCCCTCGACCTGCTGGCCACACTGCTTTTGATGCAACCCAGGATACAGTTGGTGTTCTGGGCTGCAAGTGCACATTGCCAGGTGATGTTGAGCTTCTCCTCCATCAACACCCCCAAGTCCCTCTCCTCAGGGCTGCTCTCAATCCATTCTCCGCCCAGCCTGTGTTTGTGCATGGGATTGCCCCAACCCATAAGTTGAAAATAAGGTGAATTCAAGTGAAAAATGTCATTATCCCTCCAAGGACAATGTTGCAACTGATGATGGTTAGCAAGATGATCAGGGATTAGTGCTGTCCATGCAAACTCCAGCCTGACCATCTTGAGATAGGCAGAGATCTGGCTTTACCATCATTAGAGAATCATTACACTGACTACATTCAGAATAACATTTTAAAATCACTATTTTATGTGTTTGAAGACATAAAACATACAGCATCTTTGCTTTAATTTCTCTGTATTTTGGCCAAGTAATATCAAATTGAAGGTATTCCTGAACGCTGTGATTACCAAAGTTGTTTCCCTTGTTATAGCTAGCAACGCTGAGAAGTGGATATTTAGTAAGACATAATCACACCCAATTATCTGTCCCCAACCTTGAATATAGAGTCTATAGAAAAAATTACATGAACTTTTTTAAGTTTGTATCCATAACATCTTCTTCTGCATTCTAGAGCTTCAGGGACCTTCACAGCATGCAAATTTTGTGCCCCTCCCTGCAAGAGTTGATGGTCCTATAAAAGAAAAAAAAATCCTTTAAATTAAGAACTTAAGGAAATGAACAGGTATATATGTATTTGATCAGAAACTGCACAAATCATTTAATGTAATTACTACCTAAGCCATCTTGAAATCAAGGACAATTTCAATATTAAGACATTAATATGAAATTAGAATGACTTGAAGTTTGGATGAAGGAAGTACACAGTAAAAAATGTAGTTACATACCATGTTTATCTTCTAAATGAGGATATTTGGTGAAGCACAGATGGGCTACTCTATCTCTTAATCCTCTGACCCATAAGGATTGGCAGTGAGACAGTGTTCCCATTAATACATCTCTCACTTCTTCTACTTTTTTACATGGCATTGAAATATTACATTTGCAAACGCATTGACTCACTTAGGATGGCGGCTGCTGTACCAGAGAAAGGAAGCTGATTTCCTTTTCATATTTTGAGCACACACAAAAGCGGTGGCAACTTAGGAATCAGATCTTAGAAACAGCACCTGGAATATAAAAGCTCTTAAAATCTTATCTGCCAGAAAGTAATGTTCCATCATACAGGAGAACTGAAGTTCAAGTATACTGAGGGTCTGATTAAGGAGCGGGCACAGCACTGTTTAGGAGGGCTAACCTTGACCATTCCTGAAACTGTGCCAAAATTAGAATGGGTGGCAGAGTTGCCCACAAACCAGACACAGTATCTACAACTTGACAATGTCCATAGAGGAGGGCTTCCAAGTAAATTCCACCTTTCTTTAAAATTCTGTACTGGAAACTGCAGGGTTGGACACTACAATGGTAACCCCACCAGCGACTTGAAGTTATACCATCCTGATGGGGTTGTACATGACATAGCACCACTTGAGAAGCCCACTGCAGAGAAAGGAAATTGTTTTCCCAAGTCTCAAGCTTACCCATCAGGACCTTACTCCCATACCATAAGCGAGAACTTTTAAAGGGAGCAGCTGCAACCAGCCAGCGAACCAGAAAGTGACAGAGATGTTGGTAAAGTGTCCCAGTATAGCACTGCACTCTTCGAGAGATTTACACAATAGGCAGGATTTAAAACAAACACAAGAATAGATGCTATTTAATTAGGACCTTCACAGAAAAACATCTGGTATAATTGGTTAAAGGGAAGTCTTTACTCAGGCAACATTTATTGGGATATAAACAATGTCCAATTGTAAAAGCTAATTAAACAGCAGGGCTAAGGTAACAGAGAGTTTTGCCTGCATGACTAGCATATAAGGTTTATAAACCATGCTGTTATGGGACGACAACAGCAAGAACAAATAATTGTGTATCCAAAAAGTCAATTATGCCCTTCTTTTAGTAATAACATGCTCCAGAGGTCAGAGAATACTTTTTCTTAAGTAACATAGCCAGTTTTCTATAGAGATTGAAGCTTGATTACTGTTCAGCATTTGTTGGGAAACTGAAAGCAGCAAAACCAGCCTGATGGATATTTCACCCTATTCGGCGCTACATTATTAGCCCATCACTGTGAAGCTCTAGGCACCCTCATGCCCTTTGCTTTCACAGAACAAATTCTCTGATTTTGAGCCATCTGGCCTATAGCACTTTCCAAGGAACTCGTATCATTGACCATATGTTATTTCAAAGTGTCCCTTTAAAGAAAGTTCACTTACAAGTAATAGGGAAATTTTATATATATATATATATATATAGTTGAACTAATGGAAATTAAATGGCAGGTACACACACATCCATGTAGCTACAAATTCAGTGACAAATGCATCTTCTAGAGCTTCTTCAGACGTTTTGCAATGGATGGCAGCCTGGGTTTACCTAACGCCTCCAGACTGCCTCCAGGTTATTCATAGGAAAGCCTCAACCTTCTGCACCATCTCCAGTGTTGTTTCTACTTGGCAGCACCATACCTGCTGTTACAATCCATTCAATTGCAGTCTTTGTAACAAAGAAAATTCTGCTTTATAAAATTTCTTCTTTCTTATCTTGTTTGTACTGGTGGAATGACATACTTCTGCAAACTGGAAAGAAAATAAGAGATTTAGAGGCCAGGCATATACTCTCTTTTCTGTGAAGACAGAGGGATATTTTCCCTTGAATGTCGTTCTATGCACTAATATATTCCGTGGGGATTGAGAAGCACCATTTGTCATATACTATGAACAACTAAAATACAGAATCTCCCAAGAAGTCCTCTTCCAAACCGATGATGTCCATAAGAGCTTTACTGTCTTTCATGTGAACACTATTAAGGCATTAATTTTTTTAAGAAGTTATCTTGACACAGTATAGGCTAAAGTGCATTTGCTGTACTTTCCAACTGTGGCCATCAAACAACTTGAATTCTGTGACAAGGCTGCATACCGAGCAGTGGTACACAAATGCACTGAAATCTTAAGCTAGTTAATAGCCTTTTAAAGTGCACGTAATTTTCTCACAAACCAAATATCTGCAGCAATCCAAGTGGAAAAACTAACTTTAAAAACTTTTAATGTTTTTTAAATTCATAGCCTGCAGCAATATGTTATAATGAACAGTAGGTATAAAACTATACTCAAAACCTGAAATGTTTTCACAATAATTTTTACTTTTAATAATTTAATTTACTGCATTTTAGATTTGAAAGTAGCAAGGACAATTTCAAACGAAAACTTCAAAAACAAGATACAACCAAAGACTTTTACAGGATGAAAGAACACATGTAAGGAGGATCAAGACCCTACAGTGAGATCAGCTATTAGCTAATTAAATATGTGACTAAAATTCATCATTTTAAATAGCAGCCGTATTGATGGTGAGCAATCTGGTAAGCAAACAAATGATAGTGGATTTTTTTTCATATCTTCAGAGAGAAACATTTATCTTAATAAGATTCACTATGCCATAATAGACGTGGAATAAGTCAATGTCTACTAATTAAAGGACACCGTCAAACTGATTTTCTAAACAGCTAATTAAAATATGTAGCATCTAATACAGCACTTCTTGCAAAGTATGCTGTGTTTAAAAAATACATTCCTGTAAAAGTTACTTGTTTTTCTATTCCCTTGTGTTTGCTTTTTTAATTGGTTTCTCAACAAAGGAGGATCTGCTGAACTAAGGTTGTTTTTCTGTATCAAGTTCCATTAATGCACACCCCTGTACTTATGCAGAAGCCCAATGATTTGTAGGTCTAAAAGGCTATAGAAGAAAACAATGACACTAATCCTAAAGGCTTGCTGATGTTGCTTTTTCAAGGATGACAAGATTTTCTCTCTCTGTTTTTGGGGGGATTTTAGATAATCTAGGTGTAAAATTTTCAAAAAGAAATGTGATTTTCATATTGGTGAGGAATCTTTAACCTTCCACTTTATAGATTACATTAGTTTCTCAGAATAAGCAGGCTTCTCTGTTTCTTATTCTGATTCTGTATGTAGCTTTTTCAAGAGAAAGAAGTTGTTGTAGATCTGTCAGCAAGGCTCTGGGAGTAGGAGGATGTTTGGATTTCCGGCATATTGCAACGCATTTCTTGGCCACCAGCAAAGCTATGTGTGTGAATCTCATTTTATATCCGTTGTTTGCAATACCACATATTTTAAGAGACATTTGAAATAGTCTCTGTACTCCTAATCCTAGATAAGTAATTACAAATCATTCCCTAAAAGAAGCTAAGGCAAAATACATACCTGTACACAACTCACGTCATGAGAAACTGTGGATGAAATGATACTGTCATAAAAATAAAACAAAATCTGTTGTATGTTGAACAATTTAAGTCAGTATTCAAAGTTCTTAGCTCAGATCAGCCTATTGTTTGCTATGTTTGTTTTTCTTTCCAGCTTCAGATTTAACAATATTTTCTATGACATACTTTTTGCATTAAAACATTATTAGCCAGCTAATCTTATTAGCCAAATATTTAATCTTTTTTAAAATATGTGGTTTTGCAGTGCAGAAATCTGATACAGTAAATTATGAACTCTGTGAGTGCTAATTAGTTTTACACCTGGAAGTATATGGAGCTCATCTTCAATTCATATTTGCATTATTTTTTTCTCTAAAGATCACCTGAATCACCACTCCTACCATTTCCCCTTCTTTTCTGTCCTCGACCAATACATAGAAAACATCATTTTTCCAGCCAAGGCATAGGCAACATCCTTCAGAATGCATCAGAGCAGATCCTTCATCAGCTGGAGGAATGATTGTGTTAACAGGATAACGTCCTTCCAGCCCCAGGCAGCATAAAACAAGCTTGGGATTTCCAAACATTTTGTCTTCTCCAGCAAAGAGGTGATTTTAGCATGTGTTAGTTAACACATTATAAACACACCTCTTCCTTTCATGCACCCGTGCCCTTTTGTAGGCAAGCGCCCAGCTCCTCCCAAATTACAATGAAATTCCAGTGGCTGACCAGAGGCTTTGACAATCACTACACAGGGCAATGACTTGATCCTCTCCATTGTAAATAATTCCAGAATAAAAAAAACCTGAGAGTTGTGTTGACAATGAGTTGGGAGGGCAAAATACTTTATACTTTTCTGTAACTGTCTGCATTCTGCAGTGTTAACAGGAGTTAAAACTTGGTTTAGTCATTGAAGTAATCAGGTATGAATCAAAGAAACCTCAGGAGATGCTGCTGTTGAGAAAGCAGATACTATTTTCACACAAACAAGCATTTTTCTCATCCTAACTTCATCTTAATGGGTATATATCTTTAATAAACAAAACCATTACTTTGAATTGTATCAGGAAATTTCCATCTTTAATATTGCTCAAACAAAAAATACTAAAATGCTAAAAGCACTTTGTTGTTTTATACACACATCTAGCACATTCATTGCCATAATGCGATATTGTAAATGCCAAAAAAGTGAAGCAGTGATCTATAATTTTAAAATGCCAGTGATTTCCAAGCTGTCACTGGGCTTGGAAAATTTCCCCCGTAGCATGTGGAGATCAATAACTGTTTATAGACTTTTTAGTCCCAGTTTATAGGGAGCGTATAACTATGGACTATGTCAAATCTCTTAACTGTGAAGTGAAAGACTGATTTCACACTTAAATCTACCCAAAAGCCCATAATGCTAAAGAAAGGCAAAAAAGATGATCCAGGGAACTACAGGGCAGTCAGCGTCTGCTTGTTCTCTGGGACAATAATGGTGAAAGTCCACACGAGCCATTTCTGAAGAAGAAAGAAAGGTGAGTAGAAACAGTAGCCAGCATGGATTTACCAAGGTTTGCCATGCTTGACCAAGCCTAATTACCTTCCATGATGAAATGGCAAGATGTGCAGACAAAGGGAGAGCAGTAGGTGTCATCTACCTTGATTCAACAAGGCTTTCAGCACACTCTCCCACAGCACCCTTGTATCCAAGTTGGAATGTTATAGTGTGGATGGGTAGACTGCTAGATGGGTGAAAATCTAGCTTGACAAGCACAATGGGCTAACGATTCATACTCCACCTGACAGCTGGTTACAAGTGGCGTTCCTTGGGAGTTTACCCTTGGACCTACGCCACTGAGTATCTTTATCAGTGGCCTGGAGAACACAGAGCACAACGTCGTAAGGCTTGCAGAAGGCATCGAACTAGGAGATGCCATCAGTACATCAAGATCAGAATTGTCATTTAAAGGGATGTACACAGGCTGGACGGACAGGTACCTCATGAAACTCAACAAGGACACATGACAAGTCTTGCACCTGGGACAGACTAACCCCCTACAATGGTACAGGATCAGAGTGGCTGGCTGAGGAGCAGCTCTGCTGAAAAGGACATGGGGGTCCTAGTGATGTTGTACACTAAACGTGAGCCAGCAGTGCGCTCTGGCAGCAATGAAGGCTAACAGCATATTGTGCTCTATGAACAGGTGCATAGATAGTAGATTGAGAGATGTAATTATTCCCTTTTACTCGTATTCTTTAGGCTATTTTAGTATCTGCAATATTATGTGCAGTTTTGGGGCCCCCTGTACAAGAAAGATGCTGATAAACTTGAGAAAGTTGAGCAGACAAGCACCGAGCTGTTCAGAGGGCTGCAGTACTTGCTCTTTGAGGAAAGCCTGAGAGAAGAGGGATTGTTTAGTCTGGAGAAGAGACAGCTTCCAAAACACCTGAAAACAACCTGCCCATACTTAAGAAGAGGCTACCAAAAAGATGGAGTTAAGCTCATTACTGAAGTGCAACTGGATATAAGGAAAAAAATAATTCAATTCGAGGATATTTAAGCATTGGAACAGGTTGCCCAGAGAGGTTGGGGAATCTCCATCCTTGCAGGTTTTCAAAATCTCATTGCACCAAGTCCTAAACAAACTGATGTGATTTCAGCGTTGATCCTGATCTGAGCAGGAGTTTGCACTTAGAAAGCTTCCTAAGGTGCCTTCCAACTGAATGATTCTATGATTCTGAGTACATGTAAGAGTCTTTTCAAAGTTAGACTTTGCCACCCATCCTATCCTTAGGATTGTCACTTTACAAGTGTAGCTCTGGGCTAATGTCGAAAGAAAGTAAATTAACACATCCTCCTCGTCCTTGCATCTCAGAAGCAGGTTTAAGATCAATATCCTGTGCCTGCTGATCCTAAATTCCATCGCAATGTTAATGTACCCTATTACCAGAAAATACCTTTTACTCACTATTTTTCCTTCCCTGCACACGTACCCATGTGAAAGTGGGTAAAGAATTTCATTGTATCATGGAACTTTTGTCTTCTGAATCCAGACGGTTTTCTATCTGGTATTTTACAGAAAAGGTACCAAAAAATAATTTTATCTTTGATTATGTCTCTTTACAGCTTATTCATCAATGTTTTTAGTTATGGTAGATCAATTCTTTTCTATGCTCATCCATTTCTCAGTCTAATGTTTCATCTAATTTTTCATCAGCTGAATCTTTTCCTTGCATAACAGAAACATGAGCTATGGTTTCACACACATTGCTGTGCCCATAAGTCCGCAGTTCCTGGACATTAATTGGATAAGACACTGTGATGTAAATTGGTAACAAAGCATGCTATATCCTAACACTGTAAAGAAATTTGGATTTTGAAATGTTCTCATGAAAACCAAAATTTAATTACATTACTCCATTTAGTGAAGTCAGCCATACTACCTGGACTTCTGCAAAGCGTTTGACACTGTCCTGCATGACATCCTGGTGTCTCCAGTGGAGAGACATGGATTTGATGGATGGACCACTCAGTGGATAAGGAATTGACTGGATGGTCAAACTCAAGAGTTGTGGTCAACGGCTCTGTCGTGGTTTGGGCCGGGCTGGCCACTGAAACAAACGACAGATGCTCTCCCCCACCTCTCCCTCCAGGGAGAGGAGGAAGAGAGAGAAAGAGACTTGTGAGTTTAAAAGAAACTAAACTACTTTAATGAAAATATTAATAAAATAATAAAAAGAAAATAATGAAATACATATAATCTATATAAAACCCTATCAAGCTCCCAGGATGATGATCATGTCAGCAGCAGGCACGGGGCAAGTCCCAGACTGGACTCTGCAACGGATAGGAACTGGATTCTGGATCTGGATTCAGGAATGCACCGATCAGGATCAAAGGCAGACAAACAGACAGAGTCCTCCTCGGACCCCGGCTATTGAAGAAAGAGAGCTGACCCTTTGATCCCGCAGCTTTCATGCTGAGCATGATGCAGATGGGATGGAATACCCTGTTGGTCAGTTTTGGGTCACCTGTCCTGCCTGGTCCTCCCCGCAGGTGTGACCCCTCTACGCTTTTCTGCTTCCAACCCTCCAACAGGACAAGTCACAAAGTTTGCTGGCCTTGGTAGTTACAGCAATAAGGATAAGCAAGAGCCTCTCTGCACACCATTCCTTGGCATAAATTATAAACAATCAGGTCTTATCACTCTGGAAGCAGACAATGTCTGACAAATACACCGTTAATTTCAGAGGGTTCAGTTACTTAGAAGAGGCTTAGCTGAAAAGTAAAATTACTAAACAGAAAATTGGTTCTGTTTTACCTCAAACCAGGACAGGCTCAATGTCCAGTGAAACCAGTGATGAGTGGTGTTCCTCAGGGGTTGGTACTGGGACCGGTGTTGTTCAACATCTTTGTTGGCGGCATGGATGTTGGGATTGAGTGCACCCTCAGTAAGTTTGCCAGTGACACCAAGCTGTGTGGCGCAGTTGGCACGCTAGAGGGAAAGGGACGCCATCCAGAGGGACCTGAACAGGCTTGAGAGGTGGGCCTGTGCCATTGCTGGCTCGTGTTGAGCTTCTCATCAACCAATACCCCCAAGTCCTCCTCCGGGCTGCTCTCAATCCATTCTCTGCCCAGCCTGTATTTGTGCTTGGGATTGCTCTGAGCCAGATGCACAACTCCAGCTGTGTCCAGCTTTGGAGTCCTCAGCACAAGAAGGACATGGACCTGCTGGAGCAGGTCCAGAGGACAGCCACAAAGATGATCAGAGGACTAGAGCACCTCTGCTATGAGGACAGTTGGGGTTGTTCAGCCTGGAGAAGAGAAGGCTCCGAGGAGACCTGATAGCAGCCTTCCAGTATCTGAAAGAGGCCTAAAAGAAATCTGGAGAGGGACTTTTTACAAGGGCATGTAGTGATAGGACAAGGGGTAATGGCTTCAAGCTGGAAGAGGGTAGATTTAGATTAGGTATCAGGAAGAAATTTTTCACCTTGAGGGTGGTGAGACCCTGGAACAGGTTACCCAGGGAAGTTGTGGATGCCCCATCCCTGGAGGTGTTCAAGGCCAGGTTGGATGGAGCTTTGAGCAACCAGGTTTAGTGGGAGGTGTCCTTGCCCACGGCAGGGGGGTTGGAACTAGATGATCTTTAAGGTTCCTTCCAAACTAAAACATTCTATGATTCTATGATTCTATGATACTGGAACTAGCATCCTTTTACAAGCTCAGGCTTCATCTCTTTACAGTTACATTCATACTGCAAACTCCTTGGTTAGCAAGTAAGACACTGCAGGCAATCCTCAGAATGAACAATAATACTGCAGTATAGTTATTTGTTACATGATTGCACATTCTAAATGTAACAGTATTTAGCAGAGTAGAAATGTATACTGGAAATGAACCATCTATTTTCTTCCCAATTCCTTTAGTAAGAGTGTGTAAACATGTTAAATTGTGCAGTTTCATATCCAAGGTCTTATTTCCAATATTATGAAAGACTGCCTTAAAGTATTTACACCTTCTTTGTGTTGTATCATCATGAAGGAAAAACCCAAGCTGTAGGGAAGACTTACAAACATGCAAAATTGAAGTGGCCAGTGGAATCTGCAACTGAAGTGGCATAAAATGGTATTTCTAAGGTATGACAAATATACAAAATTGTTAAGCATGAAAATAGCTAGGAGCCTATTTGGGGGCAACTATAGCATACGTTGGTGGCTTTGCCACAAAGTAAAGCCAAAGACCAACTTCTTTTAATCACATGAGAAATCCAATACTCTTCTGGAGGTGCAGTACTGTTTGTATCAATAGAGGAAGCAGTTTAAACCTATTCAAACAAAATCTTGAAAGTCCAGAAAGGTAATAAACAAACAATGTATCCTTGTTCTTTATCCTTGTTCTTTTTCCACTCCTGGCTGTGCAGGTCAGAAAAAGTAGAAAGTTGAGGTGGCAGTGGAAGCCTCACCAAAATACATTTCAAAGAGGAGGAAAGATACTTAAATTGGTATAAAAAAATCAATAGTGTTACACTGACTGTCAAAGGCAGAGTGAATACGAAGTCACGTGGCTCTGAGGCCTGATCTTTTAAGCTGCTCCTAATTAAATGCAGCTTTGCTCCTACTGGATTCTAAGAGCTTTCCTGGTTACTGCCCGTATTAAATGAAAATTAGATACTTAACTGTATGAATGTTGCAAAGTTGATTGAAAAAAGATAATGTGTGAAGTCTGTGTCAAAAAAGAATATTGCTGATTCATTCTAATGTGCTTAGACATTCCTGAACTCCAATGGTTCATCAGTACCTCATAGTATAGGTCTTAATCCTTAGCAGATAAATGCTTAATCCAAGATAAATCGTAATAAATCCAAATGAGATTAGACCTTTACCAAAATATTCAATGAGTGGTGTAAAAACATGTTTGAGTGACTGTGATACATCAGCGGGAGTCACTGACTAAATTACGTACAGACCTTCAGAAAAGGTGCAATAATAGTTAAAGGAAAAGCAGGAATTTACTGATAAGCACCACTTGGGTGGCTCGTGTTGAGTGTTCTTCACCAGCCTCACTTCTTAACAATATTATACTGATCAGCAAAAGGACTGAGAGCTGAGCCTTCGTGGTTTAAATCAGTACGTTGCCAAAGTCACCTACTTTCTGAAAGAAATGTTTTATTTATCTCCTCCTCCCCACTCCTACTATTCTGAATCTGAATAAAACCTGCAGGAACCCTAAGGCTAAATCATTCAGTGGGATCCACTGGCATTTTCATCCCCTTGTATTTGGTAGCTTATGATATCTGGCTCACTTGTTAAGTATTTACAGTAAAGCACATCTTTACACAGTATTTTAAAAAATCAAAAAGCCATATTAACTAAAATTAATAGTGCTATGATTGACTAAATGCCTTATGGCAGCTGGACAAAAAGATAAGAAAAATCATTTGCTGCTAAAATCTGAGATTGCTATGAAAGTCTAGAATCTTTACCTGGGAGAAATTTTGGCCGTCTTTACTTGTGACACAAGTATAACCTCTTAACCTGCCAACTGTAAGCAAAAAGCTGCTGTCTTGAAGCAGTAGCATTTCAGCTACATTTCACTAAGTTTTTTATTCTGTAAAACCTCCAAGAAATCCTATTCTAAAAAACTGTGTTTTAAAAAAAAAACACTACAAGAAATCACGACTTAATAAATTGTAACACAAATTAAATGAAAGTTCTGAATGAAGCTGCCCATGTAAGTCTGAGTTCTATTAGTATTACTGAGCGTACTCAGAGCTGTGATCCTGGGACACTGGCTTCATGGGAGTTTTGACTGTGTGAAGAATTAAAGTTCCTATCTGATGTCCTCCAAGCCTTTGATGTGTTTATAGCTTTTATAGGTCAGTTGCAAAGATAAGCTTTGTAATGGCTTTCTACACTTACCTTGAGGAAGCACTTATACTCTCTTTCCATTGCTTAAAGTACAAGAATATTTACTTCTGACAACATTTGCTATTTATTCTAAAACAGTGGTATGCATTAACAATATATTGATTCAGAACGCTATATTCTGAATAGACAATTTCATCGTTGTACTCTAATAGCACCGTGAAGCTATCAGATTTTGTTACGATCTGACTTTAGCTAGTCCTGCTGTTTCATCATAAAGTAATAAAAGCAAAATTCTGCATTAGGTGTTACGATTTTAACAGTGAACTAGGTAAGCCACTTCTCATTAGCAAATCACGCCTCCTCCATTCAGTACAGGTTTCTAAACTTCTGTAAATCCTTTTGTTGGTTGCTCAGATTAGACAAAGAAACGGGGCGGATCGTGGGAGGAGTAACATGAATTAGATGCTCAGGTAGAGACAGATGCACGTAGACAAAGCAACCCAGGTGCTTTTCTAATTCACATGTAGAATGAGCACTCACGGCCTTTGAGTTGAGACTTCACATTATTTTCATTGCCTACAACATACGACTCATTTTTCTGAAGGAGAAACGTAAGTTCTTATTTTAGAAGGTGGTTTTGGTGTTGGTTTTGTCATGTAACTAAGATATAAAGTTAACATGAAAATTAACTAAATCTTTTACTTTGCATAGCACTTACCTAAATCATGCATTAGCAGTATTCAGTTGCAAGAAACATTCACATTTCTTCATATTTGAGCAGATCTACCTAGAATTCTCTTTTCAGAATAACAGTATCACGATTTATACTTCTCCAGAGCACAGAAGCCTTTCATATGACTATTTTCTGTTATATTTTTAAACGGCAGTTAGGAATACCGTCTGAATCTAAACTTGTATCATCAAGCAAATGCCACATAATGATCATTAGTTGTACGACAATGTAGACCTTTTGCTATGCCTGTGGAGAAATATTTGCACTGTAACCATATCCAGTCAGAACTATAAAATGGTAGAGGTTAAGTTTTTTAAGTAGAATTTTTAAATGGTTTTTGTTTTTTTTTCCCAGAGACCTAAAAAATCTAGGCAAATAACTGAAATATTGAATAGTGCAGGCTCAGTATACTGCAAATAAAAAAGCTGTGTAAGAGATGTCATTTTCTTTTGGTATAGAGGGCTTCAAAGTGAACCACTTTTAGAAAAGCTATTGTCTAATGAGGTGATACCTTATAATTTAATGGATTGATGCCCTTGTTTTGACTGTCGTTTGGAACTAGACTTCTTTATTTTTAAGAATAAAATACCTCTTCAAAAGAAAGTTGTAGAGGCTATAAGCCAGGACAGATTTCCATAATTTTGTCAAAATATACACAAAGAAAAGACACAGCGCACCTAGAAGTACAGCAACACTACTTTGTTTCAGAGAGAAGTATTTTGGTATCCGTACACTGTTTAGGGGTTGATGATTTTTAATATAATAAGATAGAGTGCAATGAAAATGTCAAACTTGTTTCCAGGAAAAAAAAGGTAATTTAGCTTTGTCTGCATTTCTAACGATTGCATTTCGTATCTCCACTTTTTAGAATAATTTATGTATTTTAGGGGATGCCTACACAGAGTATATCACAGGTCCTTTCCGTATGTGATAGTGTGTCTCTAAAACAAGAGGATTTTGACCAAACTAATAGACAGATGAAGCCAAACAAACAAATCGCTGCTATGCTAATTTCTGAAACAGATGGCTCTGATCCAGTATTTGCTAGCAAATGTAATTCATTGTCAATCTAACACAGAATCATGTATGTCTTTTTGTCATTCTGTATGTATAGCACATAGGGAGAAATCTGGCTCAGGATACTCCACCCACAGCTAAATTTATACACAAAGAACTGAAAATCAAAGTCCATAAACAAGTACAAATTCTGCTGTCCTTACTGGAAGCAGAGATTAGACCACTGTTTTGAAGTTTCAGGTACAGATCTTCAAAAGCCCTGAGACGCTGGGGCTACAGTCTTTCCTCACTTTGTGGTAGAAATACCCTTGAAATTAATGCAAGTTGTATACATAGCTTGCAGCATGACAGGCAAACCACCCTATAAACTTCTAAACACAAGACATTTTATTTAAATCGCAGAGACCGTGTTACCTTTAGCCAAGCTCCCTGAAAAAAAAGTCAGCAAGAACGTAAGTATTTTTGCATCCAGCCTCCTGACCAGGCCATGCAGTTGAGGCTGTGGGTCTAATTCAGCTTTCTGAGACAGTCTGTCTTTGCTGGTGGTGTATCTTCAGCTAAATTTAGCCTAATGTTAAGAATGACCTACACAGCAAGGAAATAAACTGTTTGAAAAAATATAGGACAAAGCTTATGTTTAAGGGAAAGCTTCCCACAATGTTCTATTTGTGGCACACGATCATACATTTGTGTCACATCATCTTATCCTTTCCTTGAGCATTGATTGAAAAAGAGGCTTTTTAACCTACTCAAAATTCTTCTTCGTACATCTTTATTGGCGGGGGTCACGGACCCGATCAAAAACAGGGGAAGCGCCTCCAAGCAGGAGATCAGAACAAATCCCATCCTGCCTGCTGCACTTTATTTTCCTTTCCAAACCGTGAGGCACCTGGACGCGCCGCGGCCCTGGGAGGGAGCAGAGCTGTGCAGACCCGCTGGGTACGTTACCCCGCCTCCGGTGCTCACCTTCGCGCACCCACCCACGGGGGTCACCCCTCCGTGGGGCTCACCGACCCACACGGGTGCCCTCTCCGCGCCCCGCCCCCTCCTCCCCACCCCCC